>PVKM010001433.1:65260-78206 GCA_004027735.1 Carollia perspicillata | reverse complement strand
ATCGCAGCCCTACAAAATTGCTTTACAGATATAAATCAGATAACATTTTTTAATACACAAAGCACAATACTTAGCACAGAATGCTAGAAAATGCTCATTTGTCATCCTGTATGGAGTTAGAAAAATGGTTATGTTAAAGCTAATAATATTATATATTAAAAGGTTTAACATGTAATAGCCACTATGTATTTCCTCCTCTCATTTATATTGCATAGCCTGTAAACTAATACCATGGTATTATTCAGCATATAGTAAATATCGTCTAGCAAGAACCCCACAAAATATACTTTTACCTTACATGGTATGCAAATTACAAAGTACAGCTAACTTGCTGGATCTATGTATAATATAGCACCACTATAAGAGAGACAGAGAAAAAAGTATCAGACAAATATGTTGGGTCTATACTTTCCCCCAATTATACTATGAACTGTTTGGGGTCTGGAACTTCCTCTTATTCATACTTATATTTCTAAAATTGGCAAATAGCATTCTTATGTAAATGGATGAATGAATGAATGCAAACAATTAGTAATATTTCTTCTTGTGTTAATTTTCAGGAACACTGAAGATTTTATGATGGAAATTATTCCTGGACAGAATCAAGTCACTTTCTTCATAAATAGAAGCAATAAAGTCTCTATTCGTGCACCAGTCAGTTATCATAGTAGTGAATTAGAAGTTCCAAATCTCAGTTTGATTTGCTTCCTACCATACCAGTTGCAAATGCTATATGGATGAAATGGGAGTGGTAGAGGGCAAATAGGAGAGGGAAAGGATCACTCTAATGCTACATTGTCAATTCTAAATCAAGTTATTTGTTTCTTATGGTTAGACACTGTGGGGATTAAAATGTTACATATGGTTCCTGCTTTCAAGAATCTACTATCCTTATAGAGAATATAGAATATTGAAAAACTTGATTTTTTCCAATTGGTAGCTTATTATATATTGGGTTGGCCAAAAGTCCATTTAGGTTTTTTTATGTATGATGGCTATAGTAGTATTTAGTTGCCTTTAACTTCACTCAAAACATTTTTGTTAGATTATATCATGACAGCTGTTGTATCAGCGTGCATTTGAAAAAACTTATCAAAATTGGTGCTTTTTGTGTAGCTATTTTAACATTGAAGATGGAAGAAAATATACAACATTTTTATATATTATGCTTTATATTCCAAAAAACGTAAAAATGCAACTGAAATGCAAAAAGAGATTTGTTCAGTGTATGGAGAAGGTGCTGTGACTGATCAAATATGCCAAAAGTGTTTCACGAAGTTGCTTGACATTTCAACCAAATAATTCTTTGCTGTGGGGCTGTTTATGCATTGAGAGATGTTAGCATCATCCCTGGCCACTACCCACTATAAGCCAATAATGGGAGATAGCCAACATAGTCAAAATATCCAAAACAATAGAGTTACTGGTGAAAATGAAAAATGTCTTTTATTTACAGAAAAAAATAAATAGACGTTTCAGCCAACCCGATACAAACTGACTGAAAATGAAAGTAAATACTCCAAACATGGTAAATAAGTGGAGCTGTAACTCTAGATATTATATGCAACCTACAAAATATAAGAAGTGCATGGATTAGGAAGATGGAAGCTGAGTAGCTGGAAGCTGTGCCCTTTTGCTTGTGTCCCCAGCATGGATTTTCAACTGATCTTCCAACAAGTGACCTGAATAATCAACAGAATCTTGGCTGAAATGAATTGTTGAAACCAACAAGTACAGATGAGGTGCTGCATCATCCAAGACATGGTGTGCAGTGTGATTCTCAATCAGCTATCTGGAGGGAAGAACCCACCAAAGAATAACCCAATGACAACCAAAACCCAATTACAACAAAGCCCACATAAATGTCATAAAGGGCACCTCAAAAGCATCCAGCTCAGGAGACCAAGGAGGCTGCACCGCTGAGTTCTATGGGTCTCCTACCACAGAAGGTCATCCCATGAAGACAGAGAGTCAAAGGAGATCAATGTAATATTTAGAAACAAACAAAAAGTCACCTAAAATGGGGAGACAAAGAAACAAATCCCAATCAAAAAGAAAGGAGGAATCTCCAGAAAGAGTGCTAAATGAAATTGAGGCAAGCAATCTATCTGACATAGTGTTCAAAATAAAGGTTATAGATGCTCAAGGAGCTCAGTGAGAATTACAAGGAACTCTATGGGACCTACAAGGAACTTAGTGGGAACTATATCAGCATGACCAACAACATAGAAACAAGGAATAAGAGCCAAGGGGAAATGAAGAATACAGTAACTGAAATGAAGAATACACTAGAAGGAATTAAAAGCAGGCTAGATGAAACAGAGGATCAAATCAGTGAATTGGAGGACAAGGTAGAAAAAAAGCACAGAGCAACAAAATGAAAAAGAGTCAAAAAGAATGAAGATAGTGTAAGGGAGCTGCAGGACAACATGAAACATGATAATATTTGCATCATAGGGTTATCAGAAGGAAAGGAAAAGGAGAAAGGGATAGAAAACTTGCTTGAAAAAATAATGGCAGAAAACTTTCCTAACTTGGTGAGGGAAGAAGTCATGCATGTTCAGGAAGCACAAAGGGCCCCAATCAAGATGAACCCATACATGCCCATTCCAAGACACATCGTGATTATAATGGCAAAACTTAAAGACAAAGAGAGAATCTTAAAGACAGCAAGAAACATCTAGTGACATACAAGGGAGCTCCAATAAGGCTATCACCAGATTTCTCAACAAAACACCACAAGCCAGAGGGAATGGCAAGAAATATTCCAAGTAATGAAAAGCAGAGGCCTGCAACCTAGACTGTTCTACCCAGCAAAGCTCTCATTTAAAAATGATAGGTAAATTAAAGAGCTTCACGGAAAAAAAAGGTTAAAATAGTATATCTCCACCAAATGAGCACTACAAGGGATGCTAAAAGGACTACTTTAAGAAGATGAAGAAAGAGAGAGAGAGAAACACAGATACAAAGGAAAAAATTACCTATCAATATTAAGTTTAAAAATAAATGGGTTAAGTGCTCCAATCAAAAGGCATAGAGTAGCTGAAAGGATAAGAAAACAGGACTCACATATATGTTGTGTACAAGAGACTCACTTCAGAACAAAAGATTAACACAGGATGAAAGTGAGGGGATAGAAAAAATACTCCAAGCAAATGGACATGAAAAAAGAATCTGGGGTAGCAATACTTATATCAGACAAAATAGACTTCAAAACAAAGGCCATAATAAGAGACAAAAATGGTCATTGCATAATACTTAAAAGAATAGTTCATCAAGAGGATGTAGCATTTGTAAACATATATGCACCCAACATAGGAGCATTTAAATATATTAGGAAAATCTTGGAGTACTTGAAGAAAGATATTGACAGCAACACAGTCACTGTATGGGATTTTAACACCCTACTATCAACAATGGATAGATCTTCCAAACAAAGAATCAGCAAGGAAATAGCAGTACTAAATGACACTTTCTATATCGATTGGTCTTAACTGATATATACAGAACATTACATGCCAAAGAAGCAAAATATACATTCTTTTCAAATGTACTTGAAACATTTTCAAATACAAGCCACATCGTAGGATATAAAACATGCCTCAACAAATTGAAGAAAATTTAAATCATATCAGCATCTTCTCAGATCACAATGGCTTGAAACTAGAAACCAACATCAAGTAAAAAAACCTAAAACATTCAACTACACATAAACTGAATAACATGTTATTGAATAGTGAATGGGTTAACAATGAGATCAAGAAATAAACCAAAAAGTATTTGGAAACAAATGAAAATGAAAACACAACAACCCAAAACATGTGTGAGACACAGCGAAGGCAATCCTGAGAGAGAAGTTCATAGAAATATAGGCCTACCCAAATAAGATAGAAAAATCTTAAAATAACAATATAACCCTACATTTAAAAGAACTAGATGAACAACAAACAAAGCCAAGAATGAGTAGAAGGAAGGAAATAATCTAGGTTAGAGCAGAATTAAATGACGTAGAGACTAAAAACCAATTCAAAGGAACAATGAATCCAAGAGCTGGTTCTTCGAAAAAATAAACAAAATTGACAAACATTTAGCTATGCTCATCAAGAAAATCAGAGAGAGGACCCAAACATATAAAACAAGAAATGAAAGGGGGGAAGTTACAACTAATACCACAGGAAAACAAAGGATTGTAAGAAATTACTATGAACAACTGTATGCCAAAAAATTGGATAACGGGTGAAAAGAATAAACTTTTAGAAACATACAATCTTCAAAAACTGAATCAAGAAGAGGTAAAAGATTGAATAGACTGATAACAACTAGTTACACTGAAGCAGTAATAAAAAATTTCAGTCACAAAAATAACCTTGACTGATGGCTTCACGGGTGAAGCCAATTTTAGCAAACATTTAAAGAAGAACTAACTTCTATCCTTCTGAAACTATTTCAAAAAATTTGAGAAGAGGGAAGACCCTCAAACTCATTTTATGAGGCCAGAATTATCCTAATTCCAGAATCAAGTAAAGCCACAACAAAAAGAAAACTACAGACCAATATCTCTGATGAACATAGATGCTAACATCTTTAACAAAATATTGGCAATCCAGATCCAGTAATACATTAAAGAGATCACATACCATGAACAAGTGGGATTCATCCCAGGGATGCAAGGATGGTGCAATAATCACAATAAATAAATTGTGTAATACATCACAGCCCTGGCAGATGTGGCTCAGTGGATTGAGCACGGGCCTGCAAACCAAAGGATCAAGGTTCGATTCCCAGTCAGGGCACATGCCTGGGTTGTAGGCCAGTTTCCAGCAGGGGATGCATGAAAGGCAACCATACATTGATATTTCTCTCCCTCTCTCCTTCCCTTACCCTCTAAAGATAAATAAATAAAATCTTAAAAAAAGTAATACATCACATAAACAAAAGGAAAGACAAAAACCACATGATCATATCAATAGATGCTGAAAAAGCATTTGATAAAATATAGTACCCATTCATGATAAAAACACTCAGCAAAGTGGGAGTAAAGGGAGCATATGTCAACATAATAAAGGCCATATGCAAGAAACCTACTGCCAACACCATACTCAATGGGCAAAAACTAAAAGCCTTCTCCTTAAGATCAGGATCAAGACAAAGGTGTCCATTTTTACCACTCTTACTCAATATAGTACTGGACAATCTAACTACAGTGATCAGACAAGAAAAATAAATAAAAGGCATCACTTGTAAAGGAGTAAGTAAAATTGTCATTATTTGCAGATGATATGATAGTATAAAGAGAAAACCCTATAGTTTCCACCAAAAAACTACTCAGGCTAATAAATGAATTTGGCAATACAGTGGAATACAAAGTCAATATTCAGAAATTGATGGCATTTTTGTATACCAACAATGAACTATCAGAAAGAGAAAATAGAAAAAAGTCTCATTTACTATAGCAACAAGAAAAATAAAGTACCTATGAATAAAGTTAACCAAGAAGGTAAAATCCGTATATTCTGAAAACTGTAGAATAGTGAAGAAAGAAATTAAGGAAGGTACAAATAAATGGAAGCATATATTGTATTCATGGATTGGAAGATTTTAACATCATTAAAATGTTTATCCTACCCAAAGCAATCTGTAGGTTCAACTCAATTCTTATTAAGGTACCAAAGGCATATTTCACAGATCTAGAACAAATATTTCAAAATTTATAGGGACCAAAAGTGACCCCAAATAGCCTCAGCAATTTTGAGAAAGAAGAATAAAGTAGGAGGGGTCACAATATCTGATATCCAATTATACTACAAGTCCACTGGCATCAAAACAGTCTGGTACCAGCATGAGAATAGTCACAGAGATAAAAGGAACAGAATAGAGAGCCCAGAAATAAACTCATGTCTTTATGGTGAATTCATATTTGACAAAGGGGACAGGAGCATACAATAGAGTAAAAATAACCTCTTCAATAAATTGTGTTGGGAGAACCAGACTGGTACATGCAAAAATATGAAGTCAGACCACCAACTTACACCATACATATGAATAAACTCAAAATGGATAAAAGACTTAAATATAGGTATGTTTTCCTAGAGTAGAACATAGTCAGTAAAATTTCAGATACCTCTCATAGTAATATTTTTGCTGATATATCTCCTAGGGCAAGGGAAATAAAGGAAAAAATAAACAAATGAGACAACATCAAATTAAAAGCTTCTGCATTGCTAAGGAAACCATCATCAAAATAAAAAAGGAACTGATCATATGGGAGAAACATATTTACCAATGATACATTATACAAGGGTTTAATCTCCAAAATTTATAAAGAACTATATGACCCAACGCAAGACAAACAATCCAATAAAAAAATGGGCAAAGGACCTGAATAGACACTTCTTCAAGAAGGACATGTATAGATGGCCCATAGACATATGAAAATATGCTCAACATCACTAATTATCAGAGAGATGCAAATTAAAACCACAGTGAGATAACACCTCACACCTGTCAGAGTGGCCATCGTGAATAAATCAACAAATAGTAAGTGCTGGTGAGGATGTGGAGAAAAGGGAACTGTGTACTGTTGGTGGGAATACAGACTGGTGCACCAGTAGGGAATCCTCAAAAAACTAAAAATGGAACTGTCTATTGATCCAATGATTCCATTGCTGGGAATATACCCTAAGAATCCTGAATCACCAATTCAAAAAAGTTAAGAACCCTTATGTTCATAGCAGCACTGTTTATAATTGCCAAGTGCTGGAAACAGCCTAAGGGTCCTTCAGTAAATGAATGGATAAAAAAAACTGTGGTGCATTTACACAATGGAATACTCCACAACAGGAAGAAAGAAGGAACTCTTACCTTTTGTGACAGCATGAATGGAACTGGAGAATATTATGCTAAGTGAAATATGCCAGTCAGTAAAAGATAAATACCATATAATCTCACTTGTAAGAGGAATCTAATGAACAAAATAAACTAATGAGCAAAACAGAATCAGAGGTATAGAAATGTGGAACAGATTCACAGCAACCAGAGGGGAGGTGTGAGAGGGATAATGGTGGAAAGCAGTGGGAGGGACTAGTCAAAGAACATGTCTGCATGAACCATGGACATGGACAATGGTGTGGGCTGGGTGGAAGAGAGCAAAGGGTGAAAAATTGGGACAACTTTAGTAGAATAATAATAAAAATTAAAAAATTGAAAAAACCCCCAAATATAAAAAGGGCACATATTGATTAATTGTACGTAAATGTTTTAAACACAGAGAAATTAAATAATAGCCATGAGATATATCACTGTATCAATCAGTATGACTCATCAATCACTTAAAACAAGGAGCAGGGAATGGAAGCCAAGCTGAGAATCATATCAGACTTAAGGCAAGAAGATGACACTAGCCACTTAGGCCAGCTTAGTCTTTATCTGATGGTCCTCAGTCTCTTCCACAACAGTAACTGGAACCACCCTTTGCCCAGGTGCTACAGTTGGAAACTTGAGAGTCAACCATGACCACCCTTTTCCTTGATCGCACATATCAAAACCATAACCAACAAGTCTTGTTACCTCAACTTTCAAAATATATCCTGACTTTACTCACTTTACTTGATCTTCATTGTTACCATACCAGTTCAAGGCACCTTTAGGTCTTCACTAAACTGAAGAAAAATCTCTTCTGACTTTTTTCCTTTCTCACTTGACCCCTCCAGTGTTTGTGTCTAATGGAAAAGAGTAGCAGTTAACCAGAAAATTACTAAAAGAAAGAGTCCTAAAGACGCTGCCTGGAAAGGAGCAGTCACCTGCCAGCTGGGAACACAGCTTGCCAGAAACAACCTTGCAGGAAGTGAGCCAGGGAAATAAATACCAGGACTGCACTCCTCACAGCTCTCCTAACAGTCCCTTAGGGGGCCAGTTCTGAGCATGTGACCTGGGTTTAGCTGATTTGGAAAATTAACTTATTCTATATACTTTAAAGATGAGTACACACACACACACACAAGACATTAATCATTCACACTTTATTAATAATGTTTTATAATTTTGTGTATGTAACACAGTAGTTTACAAAGCCCTTTCATTTTTATTATCTCATGTATGGCCTCATAAAAGCATTCCCAGGTTAAGAGCATGGGTCCTGGGTTCATCAGCTGTGTGAGTCTGGACGAGTTTCTAATTTATGGGACATCATTTATTTATCTGTAAAAAGGGAATAGTGATTCTATTTTTTTTTCTGGGGGAATTGTGAGCATTCAATGAAATAAATACATTTAAAGCACTCAGGATAGCACATAGCAGGTGGTAAGGGACATGCAAGCTCTTATTTTCACAGGGGCAGAAATGAAGTTTGATGAACTCGTGGGATTTAAGGCCTCTGGTGAGAGGTAGCATACGGCACAAGTTTTCTTACAATACAATGCTTTTCATGTTCTACATAGTTATATAATCATGGTCTATTATTTAGTTTTTCCAAACACATATGTTTTGCTGGCTTTGCTCACTGTCATGTCCAGTTATTGCTTATCACTGCATTGTAGTGAGGAAAAAAAAGGTGTGTTTCATGTGATGTGCTATTAATTGCAGTCAGAGATTAGTTACTCTATTAACAATAAACTTACTCAGAATTAGCATTTTCATGCATGTGAATATAAGCACAGTGCCTTCTTCGTTAGTTATCTAAATGATTCAATCTAACGCTTAATTTTAAAAGAAGGCCCTTTAAGTATCCAATAACTGACAAATCTCACACGGTTGCCTACAGGACTTGCTTGGTACCTGGATGTGAGTGTTGTGAATACTGCCTGGGGCACAGCGGGTGAACTAATTAATAGAAGTGCTCCACCTAATATACTGCTTTTATTGATGTGTGGGAGAATAAGCTGCCTAGAACACTGAAAGCCAGGAAAACAGAAATACCTAGATTTAAATGGAAATGTAGAGAAAAATCAATGTCACACTGTGGAGGTTCTGTAGTTAGGAAGGCCTTAATTCAATGTGGCATTTCGATATGAGCCCAAACAAAAATACTGTACAGACTTTTCCCAGGCCTATTTAGAGAGACCTGCTGAAGTTACAGCCCCTTCCATAGCTAGTGTGAGGGAGCAATGCTGATGGTGGACAGGTAGGTTTTGTATCCAGATGGTAGCAAATGAGAGTTTTAGTCCATTGAATGAATGAATCTGACTCCCCACAAAAAGTGAGATTCTATATTACAAAACACAGTTTTTGAAAAATAAAGCAAACTAAAACCCCTCACTTGCGGATGATTAAAAAAGAAATGACCTGTCCTGTGTAGGGGTGGGGACACAACCAACCACAACCAAACAAAGCCCGAACAACCTTTTATTCAAATTCAGCATGGGTTCTTTCTATGAAAACCATAGAAATATAAGGAGAGGACTTGTGTCCATTACCAGAAATAGAAGAATGAAAAATATCTATTGAAATGTCTTCATAATTTTTTCTATCATAATATTTTAAATGTTTGTTGATGGCTACAGGAGTGTTTAGAAGAAATAAAATAGAACATTATAGAACCTGAGGTTCACCTAGGGCTGAGGCGTCAGTCACTTTGGAATATACTTCAAATAAAGCAGCGATTTTGAACCTTTTTCATCTGAAAGCATCCATAAAGTAATTACTAAAATTCTGCAGCACATTGAAAAATATATAATATTTTTTACCAGTCTGACAAAAAAATAGGTATAATTTTGATTCATTCACACTGGATGGCTATTACCGCGCTGCCCGTTGTCATTTTTTTAATGTGACAATCTAAGTGAAAAGAGATCAGTGTCCCTGATAAATAGCCAGGTATTGCTCGTTTCAGAAATCCTTATGACACATCAGTGTGCCTCCTGTGGCACATGGGTTCAAAATAGCTGGAATAAAGAAATATCTTTAAAGTGTCTCTAAGTAAACTCGGTATCTTACTGTAGGAGTTCTAAATAAATACTAAACAAGTTTCAGTTATATACAGGGGAGGGTGAAAGTAGGTTTACAGTTGTTCCCATGACAAATAATACTACAATTAATAAATAATACAAGAATAAATGTGTTTAATGTATTCATAACTGTAAACCTACTTTTGCCCAAATATGTGCATGTGATTTAAATTATGAATTTTAAAGCAGTTATTTATGTTCCTTAATACCTTTATCACCTCCCTGAATTTATTAGTTTTTACATAAATGCTAACCTATATGATCATGTGATTTTTGTCTTTCCTTTTGTTTATGTGATGTATCACATTTATTGATCTGCGAATATTGCACCATCCTTGCATCCCTGGGATGAGTCCCACTTGATCATGGTGTATGATCTTTTTAATGTATTGCTGGATGCCATTTGCCAATATTTCGTTGAGGATTTTAGCTTCTATGTTCATCAGTGATATTGGCCTGTAATTTTCTCTCTTCATTGTGTCTTTATCTGGTTTTGGGATTAGGATGATGCTGGCCTCATTAAAAGAGTTTGGGAAACTTCCCTCTTCTTGAATTTTTTGGAATTTTCTGAGAAGGGTAGGGGTTAGTTCTTCCTTAAATGCTTTATAAACTTCTCCTGTGAAACCATTCAGTCCAGGGCTTTTGTGTGCCAGGAATTTTTTGATTACTGCTTCCATTTCACCAGCTGTTATCAATCTCTTCAGCCTTCCTGCCTCTTCTTGATTCAGTTTGGGAAGATTATATGTTTTTAGAAATTTGTCCATTTCATGCAGGTTTCCAAATTTCTTGGCATATATTTTTTGTAGTAATTTCTTATAATCTTTTGTGTTTCTGTGGTATCAATTGTAATTTCTTCTCTTTCATTTCTGATTTCATTTATTTGTGTCTTCTCCCTTGTTTTCTTGATGAGTATGGTTAAAGGCTTGCCAATTTTCTTTATTTTTTCAAAGAATCAGCTCCTGGAATTATTGGTTCTTTGAATTGTTCTTTTAGTCTCTATGCCATTTAATCCTGTTCTGATCTTGATTATTTCCTTCTTTCTACTCACTCTGGGCTTTGTTGTTGTTCCTCCAGTTCTTGTAGATGTCAGGTAATCTGCTTTTTAACATATTTATGTTTAGATCACATTCTTCTGAGAGAATTTGTGGATCTTACTAGAATGGATTAGGTTGCCCCTATGTCTGTCCCTGCAGAATCTTGTAGTGTCTTGAACACACCATGCCTGTTAAAAACATATGTCCTTCAATGTAATTTAGACAGTGCATAGCTTATGCAAATTAATATCCCTAGGGTTAGCTAATTTCTTGGTAAGTAAAAACTGCTTAATAAATATTTGGTGCCATAAAGTGCTGATATTTCATGATTTTCAACACACAATGTACAATTTTATTACTTTTAAAACAATGTTACCCTTCAAATCAATATAGAATGGATATATCTAAATCTTATTTTTCATAAGTACATTATCTGTATAAAGTTATTAGTAACAGAGCTGTAGATCCTAAGATATTGGTAATATCTTGTTTTGTTAAGATATAATTTACTTTTTTTGTCTGTGTAGTTAGTGGAGCCCTTTGAAACCTAAATATGTCACCTTTTGTTTAAAGCCTATGGCAACCTGAAAGAAGGTATTTTCTTGGATTAGAAAAGTTGCTCATGATAGTTTAAGAAAGGTACCCTAAATTAAAGTCTTCAGTTTGTGCTTCATTAATTGTTTGAAGTGATTTTCAAGAAATCAGTCCAATTAATTTCAAAGGTAAACACCAAGCAAATTCCAAAATAAATTATATGCCTTTCTATTTTGAGAAATCAGTGCCTTTTGATTTTTCTAATGGTGAAATTTATTAGTTTTCAGTATAAATCAATATTCTATAAATATGACAGGACTTTTGGCCAATATGGAAGCATAGGTAGATACACTTTGCCTCCTTGCACAACCAAAAGGAATACAAGAACAGATTTAAGAACAAAAAAATGACCAGAACTGCCAGAAAATCGAACTATATGGGAGTCTGAAAAAACAAGGAGTTAAAAAAGAAACATTCATTCAGACTGGTAGGAGGGGCAGAGATAGGCAGCCAGGTCAGAGAAGATGCCCAAAAAGACTGTGGCTGGAGGAGCACGTGGGCAAGGTAGTGAGTACCAGATTGGGGCAGGTAAGCTTGCAGCTTGTGGACCAGGCAATCCCACATTTGCATGCAGATAAACCAGGAGAAACAAATGAAGAACAAGACTGACCATACAACCCAGGGTTCCAGCATGGGAAATAAAGGCTTCAAACGTCTGGTGGTAAAAACCTATGGGGGTTATGGTGGTAGGAGAAACTCCCAGTCTCACGGGAGAGTTTGTTGCAGAGATCCACAGGGTCCTAGAATGTACACAAACTCATGCACCCAGGAATAAGCACCAGAAGGGCCCAATTTGCTTGTAGGTAGTGGGGCAAGTGACTGAAAGCCAGTAGAGAGCTGAGCAAGCAGCACTGCCCTCTCTCTGACCCCTCTCCCACATACAGCACCATAATGCAGCAACCTGCTTACCAAGCCCTGGTTAATACATAAGGCTCCACCTCTTACTACATAACAGGTGAGCCAAGAAGAAAAATGGCCCAAATGAAAGAACAGATCAAAGCTCTAGAAAAAAATAGAACTAAGTGACAAAGAGATAGCCAACCTATCAGATGCACAGTTCAAAATACTGGTAATCAGGATGCTCACAGAAATGGTTGAGTGTGGTCAAAAAACAGAGGCAGAAGTGAAGGCTATGCAAAGTGAAATAAAGGAAAATGTACAGGGAACCAAAAATGATAGGAAGGAAACCAGGACTCTAATCAATGATTTGGACCAGAAAGAAGAAATAAACATTCAACCAGAACAGAATGAAGTTATAAGAATTCCAAAAACTGAGGACAGGCTTAAGAAACTCTGGGACAACTTTAAACATTCCAACATCTGAATCATAGGGGTGCCAGAAAGAGAAGAAGAAGAGCAAGAAATTGAAAACATATT
>PVKM010001433.1:0-65160 GCA_004027735.1 Carollia perspicillata | reverse complement strand
AAAAAGACTAATATTCTATCGTAAATATATAGACTACATTTTGATTATTCATTCATCTGTTGGTAGGCACTCCATTGCTTCTACCTCTTGGTTATTGTGAATACTGCTGCTTTGAACATTGTTGTGTAAATACTGGTTTGACTCCCTGCTTTCGATTGTTTTGCATGTACAGTTCTGTTTATTAGTTATCCAGACATGTAATGTGAAAAATAGAGACATTTATTGAAAAATATAAAAGATACAAGAAACACTGTACATAGGACAATGACACATCAGTCCCCTTCCAAGTAGGTACCTTGGGACCTCACACAATTCTACCAATTGCCATCATATGCTTATCCTATTTTCCTCAATCTCATCAATGTTCTGAAATCTCTTTCCTTTCAAAGGTGATTTTAGTTTTGGGAAAAACTAGAATTTACTGGGTACAAAATCTGGGCTGAAGGGGGCTAAGTTGCCTGAGTGATTTGATGATTTGCCAAAAATCTCTGCCCAACACATGACGCATGAGTGGGCATGTTGTTGTGATGAAGCTGCCAATCATCAATGGCCTATAACTGCAGCCTTCTGAATCATCAGAATAGTTTCTCAGGAGGAATGTTCAAGCTTAACAAAATTTGATGCCGATTCTTTGCTCTAGTCACTCAGTCATTTTGAATGTGATGATCACACAGTACACATGCTCACTCAACAACATCTACCACCCCCCACTGACTAGTACAGTGAGGCTGCCATTGTTCATGCATGTGCATTCCAGTCCACTCTCCTTGGCTACCAGGTTACATCAGCGTTGAACAAACTATTTTCATTATATTAATGATGGCTGGAGTTTTTCCAGACAAACATATATTTAGTAGGGGAATTGCTGTATTATAAAGTAATTTTATTTTTAATTTTTAGAAAACTTCCATACTGCTTCTATAGCTAATTCAGGGCTTTTAAAGAAAATTAAAATGTATAAAAATTAAAAAGAAGAAGGTACACTCACTGTGGATTATAGAATTCCATGCTAAAAGAGCCTTGAGGTTAATTATATCCTACTCCTGATAAAGGCCAATGGTTGTCCCACATACCAATACTTCAATTTGATGCTTAAAATGTTATACTTTTAGAATAAAATATAAGCTTGGATACCTACAGCAATAATTTATTTCTCTCTTTGTAGTATCTGAGACTTTTAAAATCTATATTGCAGAGATAATATGGGCATAATGGTTTTTGATATCTTCTACTAAGAAACCTGACATCAGTTTAAGCACTACAGTTGTTTGTAGAGAACCTACCTTAGGATTAACATCTGCAAATATCTTCCTATATTAAATGATTATATTCACATCAAAGGCAAAAGCTACAAACTATAACTACAGTGAATTCTCCTTAAATCTTATAAATATGTAATTAAATTACTTCAATTTCAAATGCACACTTTTTTCTTAGAAAAATTACAGCACTTCTAATGAACTTTCACACATCCTTCTACCTTACAAACAGGACCATAAGTACCTTCAGAGATTGGACAATCTGATTAAAATGAAATTGACACCTTGACTTGGAGGCTTGCATACTTCAATAGACTTTTCTTCAAGTTAATTA
Organism: Carollia perspicillata; assembly: GCA_004027735.1. Classification (NCBI taxonomy): domain Eukaryota; kingdom Metazoa; phylum Chordata; class Mammalia; order Chiroptera; family Phyllostomidae; genus Carollia; species Carollia perspicillata. The sequence continues at coordinate 63,567 of PVKM010001433.1, read as the reverse complement.
ATGTGTGAATGCTTGACTGTGGATTCAATTAACCCATAGGGTTCTTGTGGCTGTATTTTTCAAGAAATAGCATGAAACAGGATATACCCATATTTTTTTAAGAATCCTGGATACAACTCCTTTAAATAAAATTAACATGATATAGTAAGGTTACAAAACTAAAGGAAAAAATCAGAAAGAGTAAAAATTAAATGTCTTATTAATCCATAGACATAATATTCAAATGATATTCTTATATTACTATTTGGCTTAAAATATGTAAATAAATATTGAATATAAAATGATAATTGAATGTTATAAAAACCTGAACTTTCTCATTTTCTGAATTTTAATTACAAATGTTTCATGTAAAGAGTTTTATTTATAATAACAAAGACTTTTGAGCTATAATGTATTCTGATTTTATCATAGGTATTGTTGTAAAGAAATTATTTAAAAATACATGGGATCATGTTCAAAAATAGATGTGCTGATTGGCAATACTGAATAATAAAACTATACACGTCAATCTCTAACAAATTCAATTGTAAGTTACCCAGAACCATTAATTTCTGTGAAAATAAGACACACCTAAATCTCCAGGGAATTTGCTGTCATTGCACATTGATGTATTCTACTTGTATTATATCATGGTTCCTGTCAATTTGTACTTACATGATAAGTACATGTACTTATTTATCTCCTTTAACAAACTGTACACTACATGAAACTAGTGCATGTCATTGGTATTTATTGCTCTCTCTTTAATGCCTAAGACCCTGGGGAATCTTAGATGTTTAAGAAATATTTTACGAATGAATAAAAACATATTTTTAGATAAAGTGCCTGATTTCCTTTAGGCCACAGGTGGCAAACACAAGGCCTGCAGGCTGAATCCAGCCCTCCACCTTGTTTTATCTGGCCTGGCACCTTGTTTCTACCTGGAGGCAGTGCCAAGCTCTCGCTTACCCGTTAAGGAGTAGTTACATTTATACAGTCCTAAAATTACATTTGGCACTTTGAAGGCAACTGTTAGGCTTATGTGGCCACTGGTGAAAATCAGTTTGACATCCCTGGTTGGCCCACTGCTTAATTGCTTTCAAACATGGTGTAACAACTTAAAAAAAAAAAAAAACTCTTTGTGGGTACCCACTCTAAACTGCATCACTCACATTAAATTTCTGTTGGTATTCATGGTAATTGTTTCTTTACCTGGCATTCTGCACAGCTCTGAAGTTTACCCCTAGTGTTAAAAAGAATTGATCATTTGATCACTTTTGCAAAAGACTCAAGCTGCTAGACAAAGATTACATTGGGGATACTATTAGAACCTAGCAGGTGAAAAAATAAAACCATTTATTTAAACTCTCTTCTTACTGACAGTTACAGCAACTCTAGGGTGCACATTAATGAGGCATGCTTAGTTTGTGTATCCAAATGATGCATACCTATGAAATTTTTGTGCTGTTTACACAAAAAAGAATGAGGCTTCTACTAGATGTATAGCAAAAAAACAAGCCTTGCTCCCTGTTGGATGGAAGACCCAGCACAGTGCATCACAATGACAGTATTGGGAAAACAACTCCAAAGGGCACTTCTTATTGATGGAAGGGAGCTGAGTAATGTCTCCTACAGAGACACTTTCCTCAGTGAGTTTCCTCATAGAGCTAATGGGGCCTTATAAATAAGCACACACAGAAGCATTCCAGTGTGGTCACTAGCTAAGTAGTTACAGCATGCATAAAGGGAGATAGTAAAAACTGACCTGCAAATTAAATGTTTTCGTTTGCTTATTTCTTTTCTCCTATACTATAAATTATACCATCTGATATTATGTCCTATATTGCTGATTCCTCTGATCTCATTTTGAGTTACATACATTATCTTTTAAATAAATTTTATTTTCTCAAGTTACATGAACCAAATACAGTTTGAGGTAAATAAAGCAGAGCAAAATTCATGTGGTCAGAATCTTTTTAGATTCACAATGTGAAACAAAAACATATGACTTCATCTCTTTCTAATCGCACACAAATACAAATAACACACTCATTTTTCTAAATATGTTGCAAAATGTCTGATCATGTCTATTGACAATATTTGAAAAACATTTAAAAACTGCAGATAGTGTAGAACCCTGTATATACTATGTTTTCTCCTACACATAGATGTCTTAAATTAAGCAGATAAAAGATTAGCAACAACTAAAAATAAAACAGTTAATATACTGTAATGAAAGTTATGTGAATATGGTATTTCTCTCTCTCAAAATATTGTATTATACTCACTGTTCTTCTTGTGACAATGTGAAATAATAAATAACTCCGTGCTGAGATGAGAGTGAATGACAGGCATTGTGATATGTTCAGGTCACTACTGACCACCAGCTTTGTCCTTATTTGGTATTTGCATATCCAGGACCCTGCTAACTGCTTAATTTTTTACTACTGCTCCATTTCAATTAAGTTGCTGGATGTTATTGGAATAACACTGGTCATAATATCTCCTTGTTATCTCTTTAGTGCTTATTAGCTCATAAGTGACAATACATCTTCCATTCATGATTTAGGTAATTTGTGTTGTCTCTCACTCCTGCTCTCTTTACAGGGGGAGGGGGTGGTGCATCAATTTTGTATGCTTTCTCAAAGAATCAGCTTTGGATTTGTAAAGTTTTTGTGAGTCTGTTTTCTAGTTCATTGGTTTCTGCCTTGGTGTTTATTGTTATTTTTTGTACTTGCATTGGTTTTATTCTGATCATCTTTTCCTAACTTAACCTTAAGTTATTGGCTTAGACACTTCAACTTTTATACTTATAAACATTTAAAACTCCATATTTCCCTCTAAGCAGTGCTTTAGTTGCATTTCACAAATTTTGGTTTGAGGTTTATTCAATTCCAAATATTTTATAATTCCCTTGATATTTATTCTTTGAATTATTTAAAGTATATTTTATAATTTCCACATAAGTTTTCTGAGTATCTTATTGTTATTAATGTCTAGGTTAGTCTCGGTTTAGTCAGAGAATATCTGCTACATTATTTCAACCCACTTATATATACATGTTTTACAGCCCAGGACATGACTTATTTTCTCCTGTGGTTCCAAGATTTTCCTATTTATTTATTTATTTACTTACTTACTTATTTTTACATAGTTTGAAAATGATGTGCCAGGTTTGAACTGTCTTTGAGCTTATTTGGCTTGGGATTTGTGGATCATCTTTAAGTTTTAAATTCATGTTTTTTCATCAAGTTTGGAGAGTTATTTGCCTTTGTTTTTTCCATTTATTTTTTGACTCAACAATATACATTTGACACTGTCCCATGGATCTTGAAGCATCAGTTCTTTTTTAACAATCTTTTTTAAAAAAATCTGTTATTCAAATTGAAATAACACATATTAATCTATTTTCGAGTTCACTAACTCTTCTGTCATTTCAAAATGGGCTAGAAAGCCCATTCAGTGAATTATTTAATTCATACATTTTATTTTTCTGTCTTATAATTCCTATTGTGCTCCTTTTACATCCTTGACCATAGGTATAATAGCTTTAAAATTCTCAATCTGTTAATTTCAAAATCTGAGTCATTTGGGACGTACCCATTAATTGTATTTTTTATTGATTTGCCAGAGAAAGAAAGAGACATCAGTTTTTTGTTCCACTTTTTTTATGCATTCATTGGTTGATTCTTATATGTGCCCTGACTGGATATTGAACTCACAACTTCGGAATATCAGGATGATGATCTAACCAACTGAACAACCCAGCCAGGGCCCATTAATTGTGCTTTCTTTTGAGTTTGAACTACATTAAACTATTTTTTTCTTATAGCAAGTAATCCTGGATTATATTCTGGGCATTGTGAATAATACATTGTCAGACTGTTCTGTTACATTCCTTTTTTCTTTCTTGGAAGTAGATTACTTGGCTGAATTCATCTTGCAAAGGCTCTCCTTTGTGGTGGGTATCATTTAAAATCTCAGGACAGTTCTTTTAGCCTTATTATGGCTGTTTGGTATCTGCTCCATATACATGCAGTTTGGACATCAGTCAGAGATTAGGGTGGAGTTTATACACAGAATTTACAGCTTCCCCTGTGTGTTATTCTCTTGTCTGGCGTTTTTCAGTTCTCACTTTCCAGTTGTTATGGGTACTCCATACTCTGTCTTCCGGTTATGCATGATAATACTACTGAGGGTTTTCTCTCCCAGTTTAGGTGCCCAGCATGGCACAGACAAGGGAATGATCTCAACCAAAAACTGTAAAAATGGGAATTTGTCTCTTTCAATTCTCTTCTTCTGTTGTTAGCCTTCCCCAATATCTCTCCCTTTCAGTAGATCTGCAGACATTTCAGATAGTGAAATATTATATCCAGAGTTTATAGTTGGTATGTCTAGAACAATTCATCAAATACATGCTACTCAGGTATTAAACAGAGGCAGAGTTCTTACTACTAATTTAAAATTCACATTATTAATGAACATTTCCTTCTCATTCATTTACTGAGCCACCCATTCATTTATTTCTTAATTCAAAAACAAAGAGTGTTTTCAAAGAAAATAACCATTCTCTGAAATGTGTGAAATATTAAATAAGATAGACACTATCTACATAAAATTATAGCATATTAAAAATTTTAGAGCAATTAAATTGAACTGCTCAGTGTCTGGCCAATGGACTTCTCACCATCGTCTTGATGAGTCCAGCACAGAATTCCAGACCTTTGTGTTGGTTTATGTAATTTCTTCTTATCAATACGGTTTTTATAACCTATGCTATACATAGTTTCAGTAATATTGGGGCCATGTTTATTACTAAGTATTTTTTCAAATGAGATGATATGCTTGCAACTATAATTATGAACAAATATAAGAGATAAGAGTTACACTATATTGTTGTGGTAAACATCGACTTCCATTTTCCATTCCCCTGCATCCCTTAGCCCCAACATGTCAACATCATGGACAAAAAAAGTGTTTCCTTCACCACTTACAGATTAACACTCTTTTCAACAAGAACTAAGCCAATTTGTATTATACAAACTCATCTTCTAGTGATTTTGAGTTACTAATTCCCAAACAGCTTTGCAAATTACTTCGAATTAGAGATCCCACTCTATTTTTCATTTTAAATTCATCAAAATATGTTGCCTTTATTTGTCATTCAAAGCTGAGTCATTTAAGAAATTGAAGAAATAGTTTAATAGCTTGGTTTTCATTGATAATTTCCTTCACTTTACATCTTTTCAAAAAATTAAAGTATAATAAAACTTAATATTTTGATTTTTTTCACAAATTGACAAGAGTTACAATCTGGGATTGCTAATAATTTTCTACTGTAGTAAATAAAATAAACCATAATAAAAAATAGAATCTTTTAGTTAAAAAACCACATGGACGCTGCTCAGAATTTAAAGTTGTTTGACATGTTTAGTTGCTATTTTATAAGCATTAAATAAACCTGATCCAGGGAACCTCTCTGTTGAAAGTTTGCCACAGTCTATTTTTAAAACTTGAAATTATTGTATAAGATCTATGTTGGCATGCCAAATTTCCACTGTACTAACATCCTTAAATTGACAAATTGCACTTTGGCATGAACAGAGGGATACACTTCAGCCACATTTTTTGTTCCAATAAAATAACTATAAATAATAAAGTGTGTTGCTTTATAGAGCTTGAGGATGGTATATTTAATGGTACTAACAATACAATGAATGAATAGTAAGTTGAAGACTAAACAGTCTTGGCAGAAGCAGAACAAGGTCATTTAGCAAGGTCCATATATACCAGGTTGGAATCTGACATCACTTCCATCCCACAGGTTATCACTGACTCCCTACTGCTAACCGTGCCTAATCAGAACGTCAACAAGAATGGAGAGATCAGATATTTTCCTGACCTTTCAGCTATATTAAAGCATGGAAACAATGCAGGGGAAACAATAGGGAGCTTGATATGGAATAGACTGAAACACATTTTCTAATGACATCTGTTCAAACATGAAATGGCATGGCTTGGAGGTTAAGAAGTTCTATATCATGCACGTGTTCAAGCTGAAGTGTACTATTTGAAGGGGCTTTTAATGAAACAAAAAGCAAATGATGGGAATTAGACTACATGTATGATGAGGTATCTTCTAAGGTGTCCTTTAATGTATAATCACTGTATACAAAGATACTATTTTCATAAAACATTAAAATGAATGATTTCAATTTCTTCCTTTTTTTATTTCTATAATACTTTTCTCAGAGCCACTATATATGCCACATTAAATTTATCACACTTTGTTTTACTGAGCTTCACAAATATTACATTTTTACAAATTGAAGGTCTATGGCATCCCTGTGCTAAGCAAATGTATTAGTATGATTTTTCCAATAGCATTTGCCCACTTTGTGTCTGTCCCAGATTGGTAATTCTCACAATATATCAAAAATGTTCCTTAGTATATTTGTTATGGTGATCTGTGGTCAGTGATCTTTGATGTTAGTTAGTATTGATGTTAGTATTGTATTGTTTTTGAGTGCCACAAACTACACCCATATAAAATAGTGAGTTTAAACAACAAATGTGTGTGTTCTAACTGCACCACTGACTAGCTATGCCCCCTCTCTCTTCATCTCCTCAGGCCTCATTATTTCCTGAGACACAACAATATTGAAATTAGGCCAATTAATACTAAGCCTACACTGACTTTTAAGTGTTGTGAAAGGAAGTCATTTATCTCTCACATGAAATCAAGTTAGAAATAATTAAGCTTAGTGAAGAAGGCTTGTTGCAAGCCAAGATAAGCTGAAAGCTAGGAATTTTGCAAAAGTTAGGCATCCACTTTCTGAGTACAAAGCAAAAGTTCTTGAAGGAAATCAAAAGGCTACTCCAGTGAATACAACAAATAAAAAAGTGAAACAGCCTTATCACTGACATGGAGAAAGTTTTAGTGGTCTATATAGAAGATAAAACCAGCCACAATATTCCCTTAAAATAAATCCTAATCCAGAGTAAGACCCTAATTTTCTTCAATTCTATGAAGGCTCAGCGAGGTGAGGAAGCTGCAGAAAAAAGTTTGAAGCTAGCAGCTTGGTTCATGAGATTTAAGGAAAGAAGTCACTTCCATACCATGAAAGTGCAAAGTGAAGCAAGTGCTGATGCAGAAGCTGCAGTAAGTTATCCAGATCTAGCTATGATAATTAATAAAGGTGGCTACACTAAACCAAATATGTAATATGTAGATGAAACAGCTTTTTACTAGAAAAAGATGCCTACTAGGACTTTCATAGCTAGAGAGAAGTCAATGCATCTTCACAGCATCATAGGATAGGCTGACTCTCTGGTTAGAGGCTAATGTACTAGTGACTTTAAGTTGAAATCAATTCTCATTTACCATGTTTCAAAACCTAGGACCCTTAAGAGTTATTCTCTATCTACTCTGCCTGTGCTCTATAAATGGAATAACAAAATCTGGATGACAGCACATCTGTGTACAACATGCTTTACTGAATATTTTAAGCCTGCTGTTAAGACTTATTGCTCAGAAAAAAGATCCCTTTCAAAATATTGCACCTGGTCATGCAAGAGCTCTGATAAAGATGTACAAGGAAAGTAATGTTCTTTTAATGTCTGCTAATACAACATCTATTCTGTAGCCTGTGGACCAAGTCATTTCGACTTTCAAGTCTTATTATTCAAGAACTACATTTCAAAAACTATGGCTACCATTGATGATTATTCTTATGGATCTGGGAAAAGTCAATTGAAAACCTGGAAAGGATTCACCACTATACATGCCGTTAAGATCATTCATGATTCATGGAAAGAGGTCAACATAATGATATTAATTGGAGTTTGGAAGAGGTTGACTTCAACCCTCATGAGTGAACTTTAAGGGTTCAAGACTTCAGTGGAGGAAGTAACTGCAGATGTGGTGGAACTAGAATGGGATCTAGAATCAGAAGTAGAGTCTGAAGATGTGATTGAATTGCGAGAATCTCAATATAAAACTTCAACAGATGAGGAGTTGCTTATTATGAATAACCAAAGAAAGTTATTTCTAGAGAAGATATCTACTTCTGGTGAAGATTTTGTAAGGATTGTTGAAGTTATTACAGGTGGCATTTAGCTAGAAAAGGGGAGCAAAGGGAACTGGACAATGAGTTCAATAAAATGGTTGATCAGCCAGGAAACTGCAGCTTCTTACTCCAGGGGACTACAGAATTTCTCCAAGGGTATTAACACTCCTCCCACCTGACTGGTAGGAGTAGGGGGGAGACAGGCACATGTATAATAGAAGTAAAAAATGCCACAGGGGTAGGTGCTGGATGAGAGAGGTCTGCCAGTCTAGCCTGGGGGAAGAAGAGATTGGATGGGTAGTGAACCCACTCAAAGTGTGCAAAATTGGGAAGTTGATTGGTCACTTAGAGAAATCACCCAGTTTGTCCCACACCAAAGCTAATATAATCCCAGGGGAACAAAGAAGATATCTCTTTTGTCCTACTTGCTGATGTACTTGCCTGTTTGTTCGTGTTTTCTCTTGCCCAGAAGCACACAACCATGTGTGTCTGGCAGCTACTGGGCTTGCAGCAGATGGTGTGGACCCAAAAGAACTAAGAGGCTCTCTCTTGCTTGGGTGACCAGCAATCATCTTGTGCATTCACATGTCCTCTCTCCATGGCCATACAGCCTTGGCAGCCATGTGGCCCATGGCCATGCAACTCCGCATTCAGGCTCCAGAAGTGAGCCTGAAATAGATTACAATGTTAAGCTAGCTGGAAGCTGGACCAGAATATACTTTGATATGATGCATAATGTCTGAGCAGCAGCCTTCATCTTGGCCCTACTGAAGATAAGATTGGCCTTTTTGCATGGCAAGACAGACAGAGATGGGACATCGGGAAGTCCTTCTAATTTTACATCATCAATAAACCATTCCACAGAGCCACATCCTCCCATGCAGGTCTCAGGAAATTCTTTTTGTTTAGACACCACAAAAGTCCCACTTTTGCTGGTAACAAAATGACAACAAAAAATTTAGGATATTACATAAACTTAGTTGATAAAGCACTGGCATATTTTGAGAGGCTTGACTTGAATTTTGAAAGAAGTTTAACTGTACATAAATGCTATCAAATGCTATTCATGCTACAGAGAATTCGTGAAAAGAAAGAGTCAATTGATGTGGCATACTTCATTGTTTTCTTATTATAAGAAATTGCCACAGCCACCCCAACTTTTTTTTATCAACCACCAATCCAATCAATCAGAAGCCATCAAAATCAAGGCAAGATTCTTCACTAGCAAAAATATTATGACACACCAAAGGCTCAGATGAAGATTAGTATTTTTTGGCTGTCAGTATTTTTTAATTAAGATATGCATATTGCTTTTTAGACATAATGCTTTTGCACACTTAATGGACTATAGAATAGTGTCAATATAATTTTATATGCATTTGGAAACAAAAATTTTTGTGTGAGTCACTTTCTGCAATATTTGCTTTATTACTGTGGTCTTGAACTGAAGCCAAATGCTTCTGTGGTATTTGTAAAATAATCTAAAAATCAACTCCATAAGAAAAAAGTTAATATAACAAGTGCTTTGGATAGGTCTTTTAAATTGTTCTGCATTTTGTTAATCTGGAGTAACTGATAACTTACCTAATTATGCCTTAAACAATAAAAACCTTTATATGTCTTCCTAGAATGTTTCAGTAGTTCAGATGTCTAGGCCTCTCTTCAGAGGCCTAGGGATGTTTATCCTTTTGTTTCATCATTCTCACTGTGAAGACTTATTTTAGTCAGAGTTTTTTGCTTCAGAGTAATAAAACTGCTGCTAACATCCTAGTTAACCCATCTTCTCTTAATAGTATCCAACGCTGTAAGAGTGAAAGTGAAGAGGCAAAGCTCTTTCCTCCATGCTTCTGTCTTTTATCAAGAAGTGAACAATTTCCCCAATGCAACCCAAACATTACCTTGACATAACATCAATGAGAACTGTGTCATATGGCTGCTCTTAGACAAAAACTGACAAAGGAGGACAGAATTACCATGATTAGCTCAGACTATTGTTTCTCAGTTGGGAGTGGTACTGCTCCCTAAGGTGTATTCATAAACCTTTGGGATTTTAAGAAATAGTCACTGTGCCAGGACCATTAAGCTGAGCTTGAATTGTGAAGGCCAAAAACAGTAAACATAATGCTATCTGCAGAACGCTCTGTTCAATAAAGACCTTCTGCTTCAAAAGTCTCATTGAAAGACCTAATTTAGGCAAAAATGACACCTTCCCTTGGGGATGGGCACATCTTTCCCTGAGCAAAATTGCATTTATGATAGTAGGAAAAAGGACGTGTTGTGGCAGGCAAGCAAGTGTGTCTGCCACAATTTCTATGCTCTCTCTCAGTGACTCTTTCCTTCATTTTAGTAAAACTCTGAAACTCCAAAGGGAATGCATGTGTAAAAATATAAATACTCTGTGGAAGATATTATATATGTAACTTGGACTCACTATTGTCTTGCAGTGTGCTCTACATTTCTGCCTCATAAATATTAATTGATAATATTGATGATGGTTCTAAATTGAAGAGAAAAATAAGTATATACTATGTAAGTATTTATTCACTTTATAAGTTAATAAAAAAGGTAATAAATCCCACAAGTTTAGTGATTGAGGGTAACCTCACTGGGTGATCAGATCACAAATTCCCAACTGGGCAGGTCAGGGTGGGCTGTCATTCCCCAGGCATATAAAAGGTTTATTTTTTGCCTTAAGCAAGCCCTGTCTATTGTTCTTGTGCATCTAAGTTAACACTCCTTTAAAACACCAAGAGTATTTCAGGGCTCCTAGGATATAATCCCAGCAGTGGAATTACTGGGTCAAAAGGCAGTTCCACTTTCAGTTTTCTGAAGGAAATCCCATACTGTTTTCCACAATGGCTGCATCAGTCTGCATTCCCACCGACAGTGCACTAAAGTCCCCCTTTCTCCATATCCTCTCCAACACTTGTTGTTTGTTGCTTTGTTTATGATGCCCATTCTGACCGGTGTGAAGTGGTATCTCATTGTGGTCTTAATTTGCATCTCTCTGATGGCTAGTGATGTGGTGCATCTTTTCATATGTCTCTGGGCCCTCTGCATGTCCTCCTTGGAGAAGTGATGGAACTAGAGAGCATTATGCTAAGTGAAATAAGCCAGGTGTTGAGTGACAAATACCATATGATTTCACCTTTAACTGGAACCTAATCAACAAAAGAAACAAGCAAACAAAATATAACCAGATACATTGAAATTAAGAACAATCCGACAGTAACCAGATGGGATGTGGGAGAGGATAATGGAGGGAAGGGTTTTCAGGAACAACTCTAAAGGACTCATGGACAAAACCAAGCGGGGGTGGAAGCAAGGGAGAGAGGTGGGGATGGCTGGGGTGAGGGGGGAGTGGTGGGGGTTAAATGCAGAAAACTGCAATTGAACAACAATAAAATAATTTTTAAAAGACTTAAATTAAAAAAAAAATTAAAACACCAAGAGTAATCAATCCTCTTTTACAAACTCTTGGGAGTACAGCCACCCTCAAGGGTGCAGATAATTTTTTTAACTGTCCTATAATCCAGTCACAGATATTTCCCTGCTTTACTGTCTCCCACCTTCATATAATCTTCCTTATTTAACCTCCTTAATTCCAAATGTATAAAAAGAACTGTGAAACTTTCATTTTCTGGAGCAGCTGGAGTCTTGTTTCCCAGCATGTTGACAGTTCAGTTCAATAAACTCTTAAAATATTCTCTACGGGGTTGAACCTTTCTTGCACAGATACTGGTGATTATAATTGCCAAAGCATTACTTACACACTTGAAGTTAGCTTTTTTACAAAAGCTTTATTGTGGGCCTTAACTTTGATTTGTGTCATTTTTTATAATGAAGCTTTGAAACCTTTACAAATTAAAATCCTGATCAAAGATAAGGTAATATTCCTCATTTTTATAGGAGCAAAATGGAATTTTGATACAAAATAAATTGGAGGGGGTATCTTAATAATGAATGAAAACTTACACCAAGATCAATGTTAAGACTACATGAAGCATGAGTAGAAAATGTTTCAATATTCAAATAAGTACTAAATAAATGTTAGGATATATAAACTTCTGTTATAGGCAGTATAAAAGCATTATTGTAAGAAAAGTACCAGAAAAAAGCTACTGAGATGTTTAACTCATTTGTTAAGGTATTTTAATTATTTCTGATAATTGTCCACTTAGTAAATTTTATTACTACTGTAACGAAACCTGAAAAGGACTGCCAGGTTCACTCCTTCATTTCTATAAATACTACTTCCTTATCTATGAAAGAAAAAACACCTGCAATTACCCATACCAGTCCCACCCAAATTCTGTATGCTTCTGGACTCTCCCCCTCTATGACTTATCTTATGCTAAACTTAATGGACATATCTTAGATTGGGGCATGGTGAAAAACCTCCCTGATATTAATATATTAATTATTTTATTTCAATCTTTTATATGATTTCATAAATTTCATTTATGTAACTATCTTTGTGCTCACCTAGCCCAGTTATGTAAAATTAGTTGCCTAATATTTGCTCTTTGAGAATAATAATGATAAATTACCTTTTCAAGTATAATAACACTTCTTAAGTAACCTGAAAAAGTTACCACCTAATAAAAAAATATCCATTCTACTTCACATGTGGAATCAAGCCTATTTTTAAATAACTTGTAAGAAACTAATATTAAATCTAGAAAGATCTGGTGTTTATTTCTGCCAAGTTTTAACATGTATGCACATTTACTTGGCCTTAAACTTTGAAGTTAGACAAAAAATTATGTATAGAACCAAATAATTAGACCACAATCAGTATATGGATATCATAATCAACTGAATTTGCAATAAATAGCAGGGCGATATTTATTACCAGACATGTTTTTCAGGGATAAACACAGGATTTTATAAATAATATTTGTTGTATGACATTCTGTTCATTATAAGGACTTACATATTATTTTATTCTACATTGTCATTTTACAGTGTTTTAGTCTTTGATATTAGCATTGGAAGAATGTATATAAAACAATTTTCTTTCATATACAAACACAGAAGTATGATTGCTCAAAAATTAAGTTTGAAATATTTCTCAGTGCATTAAACAAAAGACAGCAGCTTTGTTGGTTCTGTAAAATTTCAGAAATTCAGGTAAGGCCATAGACTGATTATCTGCATATGTTTGTAACTTGAATCTTCTCTAATTGAAAATATTTGTCATGATATGTTGCTCTCAAAAAGATTCAATTTTTAATTCAATTTTTAAATGTGAAAAATGTACTTGACATAGAAATTCATTTCTGTAATACTGAAGTTTATGGAAAGAGTATTTTAAATTGATAAAATATTTTATAAAGGCATGCAAATTTTAGCAAGGAAGTTGCCAAACCACTGTCAAAGGAAATGGCCAACACTGACTTATTTAACAAGGGCTATCTTCCCCTCCAAATATTTGCTTCTGGAATGGGAACTTAATAGAGGCAGCCTCAGATTTTCCATTGGTACCTCTGAGTCAGTTTCATATACCATATTACTCTTTTCAGAATTACTGTGTGAATGTATACATTGTTTTCCTCTGAACCCAAAATAAAAATTCCAAAATGTCCATTGCATGATTTTATTTATTAAATTTATTTAGTAAGTATTTTTTGTACATTTACTTTATAGTAGGCACTGGCCTCTTTTATCCCTTTAATTTTAAATGCACCATACCTGTTAAAGTTCCGAATTGCTTTTATATCAGACACTGTACTCAATGCTGTTGTTTACCTTCACACAGACATTTTCTCCTTTTTCCTTGCTAACAAAGTGAGATTATATTCACTCCCTAGGTGTTCAGGTGCTTAAGGAAATGCTGGGTCCACTCTGCCTCTGTCAGGTAAGCAGTCATGGTAATTTTATTTCCTTTGCTACTGAATGATTAATTGAGGTGAAGTTGACTTGGGGCTTCTGGGAGAGATTTTCCTCACAATCTAAAAGGGACATGAGTAAGATGTTATGGGCTGAATTGTGTCCCCCACAAATTCACATTAAACCCTCATCCCAGTGTGACTATATTTGGAGACAGAGCCTCTGATGAGGATATAAAGGTTAAACAAGGTCATAAGGGAGTGTCTTAATCCAATAGAGCCAGTGTCCTCATAAGAAGAGACCAGACTCTCTTCACACGAGCATAAAGGAAATGCTATGGGAGAAGGCAATGAGAAGGTGGCTGTCAACAAACTCGGGAGAGAGTTCTTACCAGAAACCAAATTTACTAACACTTTGATCACGGACTTCTAACCTCCAAAACTGTGCAAGAATAAATGTCTGTTGTTTGTGACCCAGTCTGTGGTATTTTGTTATGGCAGCCCTTGTAGACTAATACGTAAGAGAAACACCAACTTTCTCTTTCCAGACTTGGACATGGCTGTGTGAAAAGCTGATGACTGGAACTTCCACAGTTATCTTGACTTTATGAAGGAACTAGCCTGAGGGCCAAAGCTGACTGGTTGAGGATATCAGTTGGAGAGAAGGATTCTGAGTCTTTCATGACTTCACAAACTTCTGCATAAACCAAATCTGCCTCTCCCCACACATCCAAGTTATCACTTAGTTGGATTGCTACCTGCTCGTATCCCAATTGGCAGAGCTCCAATGATGGCAACAGAAACTCCAATGATGGGAGGGTGTGGGAGAAGCAACAGAGACTTGTTTACATACATGCAAAGGCCTTTAGTCAGAAACTGCCTGAATAATAATTTTCATGATTGTCCTCAGAGAAAACCCTGAAAAAGTACCAAAAAACCCTCCTATAACTAGTAAGTGAGTTCATTATGATCCTAGGTTATAGCATTAACACAAAAATCTATTTCATATCTATATACTAACAAACATGGACAACAAAATTAAAAATTCAATACCATTTATAATTGTTCCAAATAAAAGAAAATAGTAACATTTACATTTAACAATACATGTACAGGATCTCTATGTTAAAAATTATAGAATGTTGAAAAATATGAATCAAATTAAACCTAAATAAATGGAGAGATATACTCTGTTCACGGACAGGAAGACTCAACATGGTAAAAATATCAATTCTCAATAAATTAACCTATAGGATTCCTGTAATTCCTGTCAAAATCCCAGAAAACTTTTTGGTTGACAGAGACAAACTTTTAAAAAAATTTATATGGAAAGATAGTTACTCTAGAGTAGCTGAAACAATCTTGAAAAAGAAGAATAAAGAGAGTGGAAACATTCCACCTGATACTAAGGCTTACTCTGTAGCTATAGTAATTAAGACAGTGTGTGGTATTGGAGAAAATGTAGATATAGAAATATGTAAAACAGAATAGAGAATCCAGAAATAGAACCGTACAAGTATGATCTAGTTCATTTTAACAAAGATTCAAAATTAATCCAATGGAGGAAGTATATATCATATTTAATAAATGACACTGGAACAAGTAGACATCCATAGGCAAAGAGAAAAAAAAATGAACTTCAACATAATCCTCATACCAACTCAAAGTGAATTACAGACAACCTACATGTAAAGTTAATAAAGTGTAAAACAAAAAGTCTAGGAGAAAAGCATAAGAGCAAATATTTAGAATTGAGGGCTCAGCAATGAATTATCAGACTTGACACTGAAGTATGATTTAAAAAGAAAAACTGATAAATTATACCTCCAAGAAATTAAAACCATTTGCTCTATGAAAACTCATGCCATGTGCATGAAAAGACAAGCTACAGATTGGGAGAAAATATTTGCAAACTACATATATGCTAAAAGAGTAGTATTTAGAATGTATAAAGATGTTTGAAAACTCAACAGTAAAAAAAAAAACAATCAAATTAGAAAATGGGAAAGGACATAAAAAACATTTCACAAAAAAGGACATATAGACAGCAAATAGGCACATGAAGCAATGTTCAGCATTATTAGTTGTTAGGAGTATGCCCATTTAAACTATGAGCTATAGCTGCACACCTAAGGTAATGGCTAAAATAAAAAATAGTGATGGCATCAAACCCAAGATGCAGAGCAAATGGATCACTCATATTTTGCCTGTGGGAAAGTAAAATGATACAAGCACTCTAAAAATCAATTTGGCACTTCCTTATACACCTAAATATGCAATTAGCATAGGTCCCTGCAATTCCACGGTGGGCATTTATCCCAGAGAAATAAAAACTTATGTTTCCACGAATCATATACATGAATGTACTTTTTAGTTTTCAGAGTAATAGCTAAAAAATGGAATTATCCAAGATGTTCTTTAACAGATGAATGGTTAAACAAACTGAGATACATATACCACATAATACTATTCAGGAATAAAAAGGAATATAGTATTGATAAAACTTGGACAAACTTCCAGGATGAAGTATGCAGAATGACAGAGTTAGTCTCAAAAGGTTATATACTGTAATATTGCATTTATATAACATATATTTTAATCTTCTCCAGTTATATAGTATTTTTAACTGACACAACTTTAGAAATGTCAGAGAGATGACTGTTTGTCAGAGGAAAGGGGGTGCTGAGGGCAGCACAAGGGATCACTGTGGTGTAAGTGCTATTTGATATCCTGGTAGATGATTGGGTAAAGGAAATGTGGTGCATGCATACAATGGAAGACTGCTCAGACATAATAAAGGATGAACTATTGCCATTAGCAACAACATAAATGGGTTTTGGAGACTATAATGCTAAGGAAGAGAAGTTGGATGGAAAAGACAGGAATCGTATGATTTTACTTATATGTAGGATATAAAACAAAAAGCAATAAACAAATAAACTTATAGATACAGAAACCTACGCCGTTGATAAAACTTTTATATAATTAACATTTATAAATATACTCCCCAAAGAGGATAATTAAAAGTGGGGAGAGCTGAATAAAATTATAAAATTGATAGGTTATATCAATGTTCATATCTTAGTTGTGATACTGTACATAGTTTTGCAAAATGTTTCCATTGAACAGAAAACTGGACAAAATATATAATGAGTATACAAGGATCTCCCTATGTTATTTCTTATAACTGCATTGGAATCTACAGTCACTTCAATAAAAAAAAAATCTACTGAGCAATCCAAGATGGCAGAGGAGCTACACTAACCTTCTCCCAGAACCAATCTGGAATTATAACTATTGCAGAGAAATCATCCAGAATAACCAACTGAACACTAGCTGGAGAGAAGCCTTATAACCAAGGACAGACAAAAGAAACCACTTTACCACAATGTGACTGGTAGGGAGTGGGAAGGAGGATCTAGAGGGCTAGGCTCCTACAGGCAACAGCTGAAGTTCCAGAGGGATATTTCAGCGGCCAGGGGGTTCCCCTTGAGAAGTGTAGGGTCTAAATCCCAAGCTGAACTCCCCAGCCTGCAGCACCAGAGTCAGAAAGGAACTCAGATAACATCCACCTGTAAAAAACAGCAGGGTTTCTGTCTTCCAGAGAGACATGGCTGGAGATGCAGAGCCTCTTATAGGGACAATACACAAAATTGCATTTGCAGCCACTCACCCTGGGCTCTGACAGAGGGAAGACAAAGTGAGTATACATCCTTGAGGAGGGTCTGGAACTGGAGGCTCTGGGGAGAGAAATGAAGGAACAGCTACCAGGATCCCTGTGCTGAGTCATTCCCCATACTGCAGAAGCCATCTTTTTCAGGCAAAGCACTCCCCTACAAGTGGCATCAGCTTGAGAGAAAACAAGAACCCTACCAGCAGGAATTATTCTGCCCCAACCTGTGGTGGTTAAGGCAGATTACTGATCACAGCTTGATTAAATTAAGAACTGATAGGCTTAAAGACTGATTAGTTAAACATCTAAGGGGGAAAATACAAGGAGCAGCCAAAATAGGAAGACAAAAAAAAAAAAAAAAAAAAAAAAAAAAAAAAAAAAAAAAAAAAAAAAAAAAAAAAAAAAAAAAACAGACTCCAAATGAAAGAAAAAGAGAATTCTCCAGAAGAACTAGATGAAATGGAGGCAAGCAATTTATCAGATAGAGAGTTTGAGTAATGATTATAAGGATACTCAACAGCAGTATCCTTATAGTTTATAGAACCATAAAAAAGGACCAGTCAGAAATAAAGGATGCAATATCTGAGATAAATAATAGACTGGAAGGAATAAACAGTTGATTAGATGAAGCAAAAGATAGAATCAGTGTTTTGGAAGACAAGGTAGAGAAAAACCCCCACATAGGCAGAGCAGCAAAAAGAAAAAAAAATTAAGAATGAGGAGAGCTTAAGAAACATTTTGGACAACAAGAAACAACAATATTTGCACCATGAAAATATAGCAACACCTGCACAACAGCATACAAGGAGTAGTGGGCAGAGTAGCCCTCAGTCAACTAGCTGCAGGGGAAGGATCTACCAAAGAAAACACAACAATAATCAAAACCCAATTATATCCAGATAACCAACATAAATGGCATAAAGGGTACTCTCAGAGCATCAATGTCAGGAGATCAAGGAGACTGCACCACTGAATCTCACAGGTCTCCTACCATAGAAATTCATACCACAAAGTCAGGAAGAAAAAACAGATCAATTTAAGAAGCAGAAGGAAACAAGAAGAGTCTCACAAATATGGGAAGACAAAGAAACAACCCCCAACGGAAAGGAAAGGAAGAATGCTCAGAAAGTGTGCTAAATGAAATAGAGGCAAGTCAACTGTCAGACATTAGGTTCAAAACAATGGTTATAAAGAAGCTCAATGAGGTCAGTGAGATTACCAAAAACTACAGGGAAACTACAAGAAACTGACTGAAACTATATCAGCATGAAAAAGGACATAGAAACAATCAACAAGGGCCAAGAGGAAATGAAGGATAGAATTTCTGAGTTGAAGAACACAGTAGAAGGAATCAAAAGCAGGCGTGATAAAACAGAGGATCAAATCAGTGAGCTGGGGGACAAGGTAGAAAAAAACTCCCAGAAAGAGCAAGAAAAGGGAAAAAGACTCCAAAAGAATGATGAGGGGATTAAGGGAACTGCAGGACAACAAGAAATGGAATAATATCCATATAATAGAGATACCAGAAGGAGAAGAAGAGAAGCAAGGAACAGAAAACCTGTTTGAAAAAGTAATGATAGGAAACTTCCCTAATTTGATGAGAGAAAAGGTCATACAATTCCAGGAAGCACAGAGAGTCCCAATCAAGAGAAACCCAAAGAGGTCCACTCCAAAACACATCATAATTAAAATGGCAAAATTCAAAGCCAAAGGGAGACACTTAAAAGCAGCAAGGGAGAAACAGGAAGTAATATACAAGGGAGCCCTCCTTAAAGCTAGCAGCTAATTTCTCAACAGAAACGCTACAAGCCAGAAAGGAGTGGCAAAAAGTATTCCAAGTGGTGAAAAGCAAATGCCAGCAACCAAGACTACTCTACCCAGCAAGGCTCTGAATTATAATGGAAGATGAAATAATGAGGGAGTTCTGGCCAAGATGGAGGTGGAGGTAGAAACCCTTTGCTTCCTTGCACAACCAAAAGGAGGATAATGACCAATCTAAAATCAATAAGCAACCAGAAGTTCCAGAAAATCAAACTGCATGGAACTCTGACAACCATGGAATTAAAGAAACAGTCAGTCAGAACAGCCAGACTGGTAATGGAGCAGATGGAGAGAAACCCTGGCGAGGCAGCAGACCATGGGGGCGGAGCTGGCTGTGGTGAGGTGGCAGGCTGTGCAGGAAGGGCTGACTTAAGGGGAAACTGAGACTCAGAGGTGGCTGTAGACTAAGGTTGCCGTGGTGGGAGAAGCTCCCAGTCTCACCTGAGAATTTGCTGAAAAGTGCGCTAGAGGAGAGCAGGTGAGTTGCACTGTTCCCTCTCTGGCTCCTCCCCCACAGCAACGCTGCAGTGCAGCAAGGTTTGCCCTGTCTGGGTGAATACATAAGGTCTGCCCCCTTACAACTTAACAGGGGCCTGAACAAAGAAATAGGGCCAAAATGAAAGAACAGAGCAAAACCTCAGAAAGAG
Organism: Carollia perspicillata; assembly: GCA_004027735.1. NCBI lineage: Eukaryota > Metazoa > Chordata > Mammalia > Chiroptera > Phyllostomidae > Carollia > Carollia perspicillata. The sequence continues at coordinate 43,547 of PVKM010001433.1, read as the reverse complement.
AGCTAAGTGATGAGGAGACAGCCAACTTATTTGATGGAGAATTTAAAACTCTGTAATCAAAATGTTCACAGAACTGATTGAGCTTGGTTGAAAAATGTAAAAACAAATGAAAGATACCCAAAATGAAGACAAAATATTCAGGGAACCTACAGTGACAGGAAGGAAACCAGGACTCAAATCAATGATTTGGAACAAAAAGAAGAAATAAACATCCAACTGGAACAGAATGAAAAAACAAGAATTAAAAAAAGTGAAGAAAGTCTTACAAACCTCTGAGACAACCTGAAATGTTCCAATGTCCAAATTATAGTGGTGTCAGAAGGAGAACAACAGCAAGAAATTGAAAACTTATTTGAACAAATAATGAAGGAGGACTTCCCCAATCTAGTGCAGGAAATAGACTTCTGGGAAGTTCAGGAAGCCCAGAGAGTCCCAAAGAATTTGGACCCAAAGAGGAACAGACCAACACACATCATCATTAAGTTACCCAAGATTAAAGACAAAAAAATCTTAAAAACAGCAAGAGGAAAGGAAAGAATTACCTACAAAGGAGTACCCTTAAGGCTATCAGCTGATTTCTCAAAAGAAACCTTACAGGCAAGAAGGGGCTGGAAAGAAATATTTGAAGTCATGGAAGGCAAGGACCTACATCCAAAAATACTCTATCCAGCAAAGCTATCATTTAGAATGGAAGGGCAGATAAAGTGCTTCTCAGATAAGGTCAAGTGAAAGGAGTTCATTATCACTAAGACCTTATTATATGAAACATTAATGGGACTTATCTAAGAAAAAGAAGATCAAAACTATCAACAGTAAAGTGACAACAAACTCACAACTATCAACAAATGAATCTAAAAAAATAAAAGAAAGAAAAACAACAAAAACAAAAACTAAGCAAACAACAGCCAGAACAGGAACAGAATCAGAGAAATGAACATCACATGGAGGGTTTTCAGCGGGGAGGGCAAGGGGAGAAATAGGTGGCAAAAGGTACAGGGAAGAAGAAGTATAATTGGTAGACATTAAATAGATGTGGAGAGATAAAAAATGGTATAGGAAACAGAGAACTTAAAGAACGTACATGTACAACCCATGGACATGAACTAAGGGGAGGATGCTGGAGGGTTGGGGGGAACAGGGTGGAGGGGGGATAAAGGGGGAAAATTGGGAAAATGATAATAGCATAATCAATAAAATATACTTTAAAATGAAATAATGAGCTTCCCAGACAAAAGAAGGCTAAAAGAATACACCTCCAATCACCCAGCACTACAAGATATGCTAAAGGGGCTGCTTTAAGAAGAGGAAGAAAGAGTGAGAGAGAAAGAGAGGAACATAGGTACAAAAGGGGTAAAATGCCAATGAATAAGTACTTATCAATAATAACCTTAAATGAAAATGGATGGATTAAATGCTCCAATCAAAAGACATAGGGTAGCTAAATGGATAAGAAAACATGATCCATATATATGCTGCCTACAAGAGACCCGCTTCAGAACAAAAGACCTACACAGACTGAAAGTGAAGGGTTTAAAAAACATTCCAAGCAAATGGACAGAAGAAAGAGGCTGGGGTAGCAGTACTTATATCAGACAAAATAGACTTCAAAACAAAGGCCACAGAAAGAGACACAGAAGGACACTTCATAATACTCAAGGGAAGAATCCATCAAGAAGACATAAACATTGTAAATATATATGTACCCACATAGGAGCACCCAAATACATTAAGAAAATCTTGGAGGACTTCAAGAAAGATATAGAGAACACAATTATAGTAGGGGTCTTTAACACCCCACTGTCAATGACGGATAGATCTTCCAAACAAAATATCAACAAGAGTATTGTGGAATTGAACGAAACACTAGATCAGATAGACTTAGCTGATGTATATATAGAACTTTTCTTCCCAAAGAAGCAAAAATACACATTCTTTTCAAATGCACATGGAATATTTTCAAAAATAGACCACATGATAGTACATAAAACAAGTCTTAACAAATTCAGGAAAACTGAAATCATATCAAGCATTTTCTTAGACCACCAGGGATTGAAAATAGAAACCAACCTCAAGGAAAAAATTAAAAAATATTCAAACTCATGGGAACTGAATAGCATGCTATTAAACAATGAATGGGTTAATAATGAAATCAAAGAAGAAATAAAAAACTTTCTGGAAACAAATGAAAATGAACATACAGCAGTCCAAAACCTTTGGGACACAGTGAAGGCAGTCCTGAGAGGGAAGTTCATAGCATTACTGGCCAACATGAAAAAGATGGGAACATTTCAAATAAACAACCTAACCCTACAGCTACAAGAACTGGAGGAGGAACAACAAACAAAGCCCAGAGCAAATAGAAGGAAGGAAATAACCAAGATCAGAGCAGAATTAAACGACATAGAGACTAAAAGAACAATTCAAAGGGTCAATAAATCTAGAAAGTGGTTCTTTGAAAAGATAAAATTGAGAAGCCTTTAAGCAGATTCATCAAGAAAAAAAAAAAGAGAGGAACCAAATAAAGTCAGAAATGAAGGAGGAGAGATTGCAACGGATACCACAGAAATACAAAGCATTGTAAGAAATTACTATGAAGAACTATACGCCAAGAAATTTGAAAACCTGGGTGAAATGGACAAATTATTAGAAAAATATAATCTCCCAGAACTGAATGAAGAAGAAGTAGAAAGCCTGAATGGATTGATAACATCTTGTGAAATTGAAGCAGTAATCGAAAAACTTCTGTCACCCAAAAGCCCTTAAATGTTTTATAAAAGGAGAATTTTACCAAACATTTAAGGAAGAGCTAACCCCCTATCCTTCACAGATTATTCCAAAAAATCCAAGAAGAGGAAGACTCCTAAACTCTTTTTATGAAGCCAGCATCATCCTAATCCCTAAACCAGACAAAGACACAACAAAGAAAGTAAACTATAGGCTAATATTGATAATGAACATAGACGTTAAAATCCTCAACAAAATACTCGCAAACTGCACTCAGCAATACATTAAAAAGATCATACACCATGATCAAGTGGGATTCATCCCAGGATGCAGAATGGTTATCATAAACTAATCAACAAATAACAAGTGCTGGTGAGGATGTGGAGAAAGGGAAACACTTTTGCATTGTTGGTGGGAATGCAGGTTGGTGTAGCCACTGTGGAAAGCAGTGTGGAGTTACCTCAAAAAATTAAAAATGGATCTGCCTTTTGACTCAATGATGCCACTTCTGAGAATACATCCGAAGGAACCCAAAACACTAGTTTGAAAGAACACAAGCACCTCTGTGTTCATTGCAGTTTTATTTACAATTGCCAAGATGTGGAAGCAGCCCAAGTGTCCATCAGTAGATGAGTGGATAAAACAACTATGGCACATTTACACAATGGAATTTTATTTGGCTGTAAAAAAGAAGAAAAAAATTTCCTTTGCAACATTATGGATGGGTCTGGAGAACATTACGCTAAGTGAAATAAACCTGTTAGAAAAAGACAAATAACATATGATTTCACTTATATGTGGAATCTAATGAACAAGTCGAACTAACAAGCCAAGCAGAGACAGACTCATAGATGGAGAGCAGATGACAGCTAGTGGGGAGGGTGTTAGGGTGTGGAGAGACTGAGCAAAAAGAAAAAAGGACTCATGGACATGGACAACAGTGTGGTGATGGCTGGGGGTGAGGGGAATATAAAGGGACTAAATGATAATGGAAAAATACAAAAAAGATTAAATTAAAATATATCAATTGAAAATATAAACCAACACTACTCTTCTTAGTAAATATTACTTTGTTTTGGAGATTATAAAGTTTTTAAAAGGTGTTATTTATGTTATCAAGTAATGAACTTACCGTTGTTATTAAATGGGCTAATAAATATTTTACAAATAATTTTGGAAATGTTGACTTATCATTTCCTTCCTTCTCTGTTCATACTCAGACACACTGCATGTAAATATGAAAGTTATTTACATGTAGTTTCATGTTCACAAAACAAAAGGAAAATACCTTTTACTAAAAACAGAATCTTATGTGCATATATACAAAGTGAACCTTAAAGTGTATTTCAAAGAAGGCAATTGCTGAATTATTTTCCTAGGATGGTTTAGAAGGATTGCACTCAAGAAAACTTAATATACAGACTTATTGTTAGTAATTATATAGAACAGACAAAGATTGGTTGCATTAAGACATATTTTTATATTTTATAATGTAATTAACACTTATTCGTTTTAGCAGTGAACTTTCCTGTTTCATTAAAATGTAGTGTAATTTTAAAAGGACAACAAAACTGTTCTAGCTCAACCTTCCTCATAAAACAATGTCTGGTAGTCTCCATGGCAAGAGTATTATTCACAGTATTTGGAAGACTGATCTCTCCACTCGCCACTGAGAAGCTACTCTCTATAAGGGAAGTTATTGGTATAAGTCCTTGTCTGAATTCATAAAACTTTGATTCACAACATTGTGCTAAGGAGCGTCAGTGGCTTCGTTTGGCCATTTTATTGCATATTAACACATTTCTCAAAATTAATTTCATACTACCTGCAATGAGGCAAATCATATTTCTCAGGAATCCCATTAGATTTCTAGTCCTTTCTAGCACAATTGCAGCAGATCAACAGTTTGTTTAAAATTATCTTGTGCTTTTCTGTGGAAAAAGTTTTTCTGCTTCATAATGTGTGCTTCCAGTTTCCGCCAATACTGTTTGCTTGACTAAAGATTGAAATTTCTTCAAACACAATTCCACCTGAAGTTATAATAGCTTATGCTTCTCAAGTTCTAAGTGGTTTCTAAGAAAGTATCCTTAATTCACTTTTCCTCAAACATGGGCTGTGGGCAGTTAAATCTCTGCAGATAGGGTAATTCTCACATCTTGGTTAGATTATTTTTCTGGTTACTTATTTTCCCCAGATGGTCACCATTGAGCTACCTAGAGCCATTTACTGAGGATAAAAATGAAAGACTTATATTGTTTAATGTGATATGCTGAATATTAGAAAAAAGGATGGCTGATTTACAGTGTCAAAGACAGTGTACTCTAAATATTGTATACAATTCTGTGAAAAGATACTAGCAGCAGTTGCCTTTTCCCGTCTGCATTTTAAATAAAACTCAGTCATGGGACACAGTTATAACTGAAGGAAATTTCATGTGAATATTTCTAGATTACAATATGTCTATTTAGCCATCTGGAATTCTGTAAGATTGACATTATTCTGAATAAACTGACTCTGGGGTACACCACCTTTTAGAATTTAACTTTCAGCTCAGATGAGTAATAGTCTTTCTCATATGGTATACTGTACATGCAATACATACATGCATTTTATACACATTTGTATCACACTGCTTGAATCTCTTATATTTCAGTAATCCCTATCTCTTGGATTATTCTGTGGTAAAGAATAATGTTTTACAATTTAAAACAGCATATACTAAGATTTTTAATAAGTAGAGTTGAGGAAAGAAGAAATTCTTAGAAGCTTAAAATTTTTGTTAAATATAATAGAATAAAAATTTATAATTATTAGATTAGCAGACATCAAATTTTTTCAGTTGCTACACTTCCTCAGTTCCTATTCAGCTTTCAATATTTCCATTAAAATATTGCTCAGCATTTTCTCTGGGCTTTGGAACTATATGATTTTCTCCCTATGGTACTATTGGGTGAAGGAAAGATTTTCTTTCCAGTTTTATTTTGCTTAAAGTAATAGATACCATTTACATTTTGCAATTTTATCAGAATTCTTAAAGTACTTTTTATGTGTGGATTTGAATATAGAATTAAAATACTTGCTTTTGATTAAATATAGAATTAAACACTTAGATTTCAAGAGGTTTCTCTTCCATAGAGTACAAAAGATTTTAAATATACCACAAGTTCATGGACATTTTTAAAAAATAAAATCTCATGATTTAGAAATAGATCTGGGCACTGATGTACATAAACATGACCGTTTGACACACTAAGCCAATGTGTTTTTTCTTGCCAACATTCTTCCATCCCTCATTCTCAAGTATATATATATTATTTTAAATATAACTAACATCAATGTGTTAATGTGTTTCAACTTATATATTTAATTATTTTCAACTCACATAAGTGCATACCTTTTTCATATCTTGTATTTCATTTTTTAACAAAAATTTTATTTATTTATTTTTAGAGAGTGGGGTAAGGAGGGGGAAAGAGAGGGAGAGAAACGTTGATGTACGACATTTAAAACATTTCTCTAATTCAAAGATCTTAAAAATATATAGTCAAGCAAAATGAGATTTTGAGTACTTTTACTTTTTTCCTTAATTTTAGTTAGTTAATTGTATTTTAGTGTGCATATGGGTTATCTCAGTTTGAGGTTGCTTTTTTTAGAAAGGGAAAGTGCAGGGTAAAGAGATTGAGTTCTTCATTAGTAAATGGAAGTAGGAAGTTAAATTTTCATGGGTAGGAGCTGGAATCAGGGCTGGCTTCGAGGGCATGCAGCTTGTGGATTCCGTCAAATACTTAGAAGGGTCTTGCACTTAATTTAATGTTTGCTCTTGTTGAAATTCTTAACAATTTTGAACAAAGGCCTCCACATTTTCATTTTGCACTGAGCTTTGCAAATTATGTAGCTAGTTCTCTCTGGATATTTGATGTTTACATGATGTTGACCACTTTGAAACTAGTCTATAGTACCACAAATAATTTGTTGCTTCTTCTTCCTATTTTCACACTAATATAAATCAATCTATTTACCCATCAATTATTTACTGTTCAATTGAAGTCCTTGGTTTATTTTTTAACATGCTCCAAATGTCATTTTACAAAAGCTATCTAAGCAAGAGAGGCACACGTTTTCAGATATTTTTGTCACAGACTCCATGAAAGGCCTTTAAAACTCTATTATCCCATGGGGCTGGGGAAAAACAACATGAAGAAACTAGTTTAAAATTGTGACAAAACAAGACATTTATATGATAATGTTGCATTAAAATATTGACTTCTCACTGTGTCCTGAGTAACCGGTATTTGGAAATGTATCAGTGCCCCATCCCCTTCCCCACAGAAACTGTATCGAGTTAACAATTGTGCTGATCGTAGTCAGGATGTCCTCAAATTAAAAGTATTCATGGCTTTAGTGTTTTAAAACCCAGTTAAGAAATTATTGACATCTAAAACCCAAAGTGACAACCCAATTCACTTCTCAGGAGGGAAAAAAGAGCAATCCAGAAACCTCTGGCAAATAAGTGGGATAACTTCATGCCGAATCATTTAACATTGATGAATCCAGCCTACTGCCTCAAATAGATAAGTAGTGAGCCATTTCTAAGATTGCTCTCCCCAAACAATAAAAGCACACTCTTAAACCTGACATTTCCACAGTGATGAATCTTAGATGAAATCATATGAAATGTCAAAATAAAGACAGAAAAAAATCAATAGTTGTGCAGATGAAGCTATGTAAGGTCAATAGTTTCATAATATTTGTGACAGGCCAACCATGTTTTTTTGTGTGACAATATTTTTTAACGTGCAATATCTCCAAAGCACTGAAAATTAATTTTTGAGATGGAATTACCTCTTGACAAGGTTATAATTAAATTCATACTTTTTTTCCCTGAGAACACAGAATGATGTGATAAATAAGCTGCCCCTTCAAGGTCAGAAATCTGTTAGGCTTCTAAGTCCAGAAAAAGAGCAGCAGTCCTTGGGTCCAAAGGAGTGTCATTCTGCTCCCTCTTTCCCAATTCTCAGCTATATGCTGTCAGCTGAATCCTCTTCCCAGCTTCCCACAGGCATATGTACTTGGAAGTGTAAAGTAGGGGGGAGTTATGCAACTGAAAATAAAAATACACACTTTGGGTGAGAAGACCTTTTCTGTCTGAGTTTTTGAAAAAGAAAGGGAAGCGTGATAGCATGTTTCGCTCCTGCTATCCCTTTGTTTATTGTCTCCCTTAAGGAAAAAAATTCAAGCTTTTGCTTCACTCCAGAGATAGCAGAATAAATTGGCCAACAGAAAGAAGATTAGCAATTTAGTATGTTTTAGGTACCACACTGTATTTCTTCATGATTTTTCTCTTACTTTCTAACAATATGTTAAGGCTTTATGACAAAGAAAGGAAAGAAAACTATAAATCTATCATTATATTTTTACTTTAATGCATTTGTTTAATATTATAGCAGGGTGTCATGGAGTATAGAAATCATTAGAAATGTTCCATTCTTAGATAATCTAGAGGTTTAGTTTACTAATGAAATGTGTTACAGTAAATGTTTCCATATCCTCTGATCTAAAATAAGATAAATTTTTATTTCCTGAGAGTATTTAATAAGATTATAAACACATGCCAATTTTAAAACAAAATGTTGATCATGAAGAAGGAGAAATAGAAAAGGAAAAGGGTAGGAGGGAGAACTAAACAGATAATTTATTCTAAGTTTTAGAGAAAGATTTTAAAATGAGATTTTGTATAAATGGATTGATATTCCAGAGTCATCAGAAGTTTTCAAGTAATTCATTGTGTGAATATCTAAATAACCCCTAACAGCATGACATAATTAGTGGAGTCACATTTTATATTTTCTGTTTAAATTTTTAATTGATTTTTTAATTTTACCTATAGTTTGTCTTTAAACTGAATCAGAATATAGAAATACTTAGATAATATTAAGAAAAAGTATGGACTTCGTATATAAAGTCTTTTCCTGTTTTAAAAAGGTGAAATGGTATGTATATTTTTTGATTTCATATTTGAAAGGAAGGAAAATCTCATGGAAATGCTGAAAGGGTCTAGAATACTGAAGTGGTTAAATAATGAAAATTAGAAGTTATTTTTAAATTTTATAATGTAAAATATAGAATTTTATTTAAATTTTAAATTCCTTTTTAACTGGAGATTTATTTGTGAAGAATTAAGAGACATTCTCTTTTTTTCACACAGGATGAAACTAGATGGATGGTTTTAAATTAGAGCAAAAGTTAGATTGGTTACACACTAGAAATCTCTGTAATGATACGTGCACAACTGATACTAAGAACTTCTCTATTTTTTTAATGATTTTATTTATTTATATTTAGAGGGGAAGGGAAGGAGAGAGGGAGAGAAATATCAATGTATGGTTACCTCTCGTGCGTCCCCTGCTGGGAACTGGCCTGCAATCCAGGCATGTGCCCTGGCTGGGAATTGAACCGTGATCCTTTGGTTCGCAGGCCCTAGCTCAATCCACTGAGCTACATCAGCCAGGGCAAGAACTTCTCTATTGATAACTCTAAATATATTGAGTTGTATGAATTCTTTATGTATTTTGGATATTAACTCCTTGTTTGAGCTGTTGTTTGCAAATAACATCTATTCAGTTGGTTACCTGTTGCTTTTTAGTCCCATTCATTTATTTTTGCCTTTACTTTCTTTGCCTTTTGGGGTCAAATTCGTAAAATGTTCTCTATGATGAATGTCCATAATTTAGTGCCTATGTATTCTTCTATGTACTTTATTGTTTCAGATCTTATATTTATGTCTTTGATCCATTTCAAATTAATTCTTGTATAAACAATCCAATTAAAAAATGCGCAGAAGACCTAACAGATACTTCTCCCAAGAAGACACGTGAACAGTCATCAAATATATAAAAAGATGCTCAACTTCACTAACTTTAGGAAAATGCAAATGAAAACTATGATGAGATACCACCTCACATGTGTAAGAATGACAATTATCAGCAAGGCAGGTAATAACAAGTGTTGGAGAGGTTGTGGAGAAAAGGGAACCCTCATTCATTGCCACTGGGAGTGGAAACTGGCCCAGCCACTGTGGAAAACAGTGTGGAGGTTCCTCAAAAAACTAAAAATAGAGTTGCCATATGACCCAGCTATCCCTCTCCCAGGTATCTGCGTGAATAACTAAAAAACATATATTCATGGAGATATGTGAACCCTTATGTTCACTGCAGCATAACTCAAGGTGGCCAAGACATGGAGACAACTAAAGTGTCCTTTGAAAGAGATATAGCACATATATACAAAAGGATACTACTCAACCATAAGAAAAGCTGAAATACTGCCATTTGTGACAATATGGATGGACCTTGAGAATATTTTGCTAAGCAAAATAAGTCAGACAAAGCTGAGAACCATATGATTTCACTCATATGTGGAATATAAAACTGAAACTCACAGACATAGACAACAGTATGGTGGTTACCAGAGGGAAGGCGGTAGGGCTGGTAGAGTGTAAAAGGGGTCAAATATAGGGTGACAGGAGATGATCTGACTTTGGGTGGTGGGCATGCAATGCAATATACAGATCAGGCATCATACTAATGTACACTTGAAAGCTATTAACCAGTGTCACTCCAATAGATTTAATTTAAAAAAAGATCTCTAAATATAAAGGAATAGACTAACATCAACTTTCAATCATTTAGTTCTGGATGGATGGGCACCAGAGCTGAATTCCAACTAGAACTGAGATGTTAGAGAATATTTTATTTTCAAACGAACGAAGGTATAGGAGAGCTCAGTTATGTAATTGGTATCTACCTCTAAGTTACTAATTTTAAGTAACTCCTTTATATAGTCTAGGGTTAATTTTCCTCATCAATGAAATTGAATAATAATGCCTTCTAGTTAGCTTGTTAGAGCCCTTTCCATTCCACGTCCCTGTCCTCATATATTTGTTGTCTTTACATTCTGAGTTTTAAAACCATTCAGGACTTCAACATTATAATGCCCCATGGAGCCTGTGATTTCTTTATAGGTTTATGTGTTTCCCTAAAATAGACCTTAGCTCCTGATGATACTAAACTCTCAATTATGTATGCATACACTGGGACCTGGAACCCTGGCTCTTGAGTCTCTTGCATGTAAGAGGAGATAATTTTCAGAACTTTCTACAAGTCTTCAAGTCTCATAATTGACAAATCAAATGTGATCCCTTGGTCCCCTTTCTACATATATTATAACCAACAGTTCTTTTCCAGTTTATATGTGCTTTGCTCCTTCGGATTCTGTATTGCATGTACCTTGTCATGCCTTTCCCCCTGTTGTGATGGGAATGCCCACCCCCATGCAGCTCTCGGAACCATCAGAGATGAAGTGGTTTCTATGACTAACTATCTTGTCTCCCACAGCCACTTTGCCTCTGTTTGTTCTGAAGGATTCTTCAGCTGAATGTCAGACACTGTGCATTCGGAATAGCTAGGATTATTAGAAATTTAGTTTTATTGAGGGCATAAGTTATAAAAAAAATAGCTCCATTATAATGATGAAAAAAAAAGGAGCCCAGAGTTATGAGTTTGTAAAAGAATCTAGTATGAATTCAAATTCAAGGAGTGACTGACTCTAAGAAAAATTAGCTGTAAAATAACTGTTTTTTTTTTTTTTTGCAATCAGGACTTTTATTGGGGAATTATTTTTAAAATTTTATTGTTTATGCTGCTATAGTTGTTCCAGCTTTTTCTCCCTTTTCTTACTTCCACCTAGCCCCACTCTCTCTTCCCCAAGTCAATCCTCATATTGTTGTAAAATAAGTTTTAGGAAAATTTTGTTACTCTATCATCATGATTATTATAATTTTGTCATAAAATTACAGTAAGTACATTTTTGATAGTGTATGTTAAAACACACATGTTGTTGTGTTAGTAGGAGGGCAGATTAGAATTAGCTTATAGTTAGGTGGTATTTCTTATAATTGAGTATGAGGTGCACCCCCAAAGAACTGGAATTATCTTCTGGAGGGCAGACCCCTTTTAGTATAGGCTTCTTTTGCTAGTAACCCATCTATATCACCATACCAGCCAGCGCTGTTGTGAAAGGCTGTGTAGGCTTTAGTGAATTTTTTAAAAGACTTTCAATGTGTTTGCCTATTTCATAATGGGTGATTTACGAGCACACCTGCCCACACCATGCTGAGTGTTCAGCAGTTATTGACCAAAAATGCCATGACCCCCATGACCCGTCCTCCCCATTTACCCGATATCGCCCCAAGCAACTTTTGTTTGTTTCTCTGATGAAAAAAGTCCTCAAAGGGAAATGTTTTGCCAATGTGGAAGAGGTGAAACAAAAAAGCAGTAAAAGGTATCAAAAGTGATGAGTTCAAAAACTTTGAGCAATGAAAAAGAGTCTCAATATGTGTATTGCATCACATGGAGAGTACTTGGAAGGTGATTGAAGTTGAAACATGTAAAATAAATAGACAATTTTTTATAAATAAATTCTATTTGGGGGGCTCTGCCCTGGTATTTTGTATTTCTTATCATTGAAATTTTCGAAGAACTGGGTAGGTAGAGAGTGCTACAAAACTGATCATCTCCAGAAATTCTCAAAAGCAGCTTCAGGGCCCTGGCCAGGTGGCTCAGTTCATTGAAGTGTTGTCCGGCACACCAAAAAGTTGCAGGTTCGAACCCTGATCAAGGTGAGTACGGGAGGCAATCTATGAATGTTTCTCTCTTATATCGATGTTTCTCTGTCTCTCTTTTTGTTTCTCTCTCTCCCTTCTCCTTTCTTTAAAATAAACATATCCTTGGGTGAGGATTTTTAAAAAAGCAGCTTCAGGGATTTTGTCCGTCTCTTTGAGAAGATAAACTCTTCCTATACTAAGAAGTCACCTCTCAGAGCTTTTCTAGTTTACAACTTCTATGCATTGCCTTTTTAGGCATTATAACTTTGTATTATGTTAAATTAGTTAAAAATTAATGAGTCAAATAGTTACAATCTACAGGTGAAAACAGTCTCTTTAGAATTTATCTAGTATATCTCCTTCATTTTATAGATAAAGGAAGTGAGGTCTGGAGAGTTTGCTCTAATTATCCAGGATCACACAAACAAAATAACAACATCTGTGCTTTTTTTTGTCTTTTGGCATCCATTAAAAATCTTTTTTAATTGTAAACATTTTTAATTCAATTAGAGCCTTACTGAAAATGTCCCCAAACATCTGTGTAATTTCCATTTTCCTATCCCTCTCCGATTTTTATTATAATGCTACTTGTGTAATAAAACTAGAAACAAAGTTGATTCCATAGTAGAGTTGACATTTTGGTTGAAAAATGTGGAAAATTCTAATACAGGTAAAGAAATATGAATCTAAAGATAATTGGCATGAATTCACTAGGCTACTCCAATATCTATATACCTGAATCTGAATGATAAACTATATTTTACAGAATCAGGGAACAGATCATAACACTACACTTTTAAGGAAATGTCAGAATATATAACACATGACACTTTAGCAAATGCAACAATCTCTGGAAAGAGACTTAAGTGTAAGTTTCTCCTTTTAGCTAGACACTATTTATTATTTATTTTCTCCCGATTGGTGTTACAAAAGTTGGGGGGCATAATACAAAGCATATGAATGCATCTGAACAGAGGATGTTTTTATTAAGACTTTTTTAATGTTAGAAAATGAAACTTGTTAATATGAATTTTCTTTTTAATTCAGAAAACCTATCATTATTTTGGCTCAACTATGATGTAATTCTGCATTTGTCTCTTTTGGTTTATGTAAAAAGAGTTATCAAAAGAAAGACTACTTAATATTTTCCATATCTGGAGGAAAAGTAGTCAATGGAACTTAGTCATTGCAATTTTAAATAATTTTACAACAACTATAAAATACAATTCAATAATTTAGAATTCTAAAAGATATTTGAAAATCATTAATTATATACAACCAATTAGGTATATATTTAAGCAAGAGAATTTCCATAAAGGTTCTTAAGGTAGATTCAGTTCTAATAAGTCTGAGTTTAATGATATATAGTCTTACAGAATAGCATTATGATTCTAGTTTGCTTTAAAATTTTATACAGACTTACAGAAAGAAACAAATGATGATGGAAAGAACATAGGATGCTAGATAGAAAGACCTGAGTTCAGTACTGGCTCTTGTACTTTTCAGTGTATGAACCTTAAGTTTTCTAATCTGTGAAATGGGAGTAACAAATATCTCACAGGGTTGTTGAGAGATTATGCAGTATAATATGTGCTAAAATTTTTTATTCTCTAAACCACTCTATACATGAGATTATATAAATCATAAAATTTCACTAATGTTAACCTCTCCCCCACTTTCAAATTAACTTTTAAGAAATATCACATACAAATAAGTTAATTATATAATATTTAAGTTATATATCTCTTATATTTCACTTTTTAAGTTCCACTTCTTCTCCCCTTTCTTTTTATAGACAAGTTTTTGGACAGAATGGAGCATACTTATTTGTACTTCCTTTACAGAGACCAGTGAAGGTATATAAAAGTTATCTCATTGGGCAGGGTAAGAAATTGAAGTATATAGTTATTTCTTATAATATCATGACAGTATAACAGGCAATTAATAAACTCCATAGGCATGTGTTGTGCCATTTTTTTCCTGACCCTTACTTTGTTTATATAAACTTTGCATCTTGTGGCCCTTATGTTGATGATCTAAAAAAATGAAGTGGCAATGAATATTGTGCTATAGCTTGGTGTTAATTGCTTTGATAGCAACATATATTATTTTGTAAAAAACACCTGAATCTATAGGTTTCATTCGCGACATCTATACAAGATCATTGGAATTATAGTTAATCTGTTGTTATCTGTAATCTCCTACAGAGAGAAAGAATTCTCCTTGGGAGAATACAGAACACAATCAGTTTGATCCAAACTGGTTTATCTCTTTCTTTTGTGGTAGGTATGCATCTGGACATCACGAATGTTTTGCCTTTCAAAATAATGATTTTAGTCATCATAGGATGCTTGGGATATATGAGATAATTTTGTTTAAGCATCCAATGTAATAGCTCTTGACAAAAAGGCAATTAGTGAAGATAATTTAAATTTTTTTATGTGTATGTGATACTGGTTACCAGTTTATGCCAGTAAGTTTGAGTTAGAGTTCCACACTTGTCACATTCGTCATCTAATTTTAACCATCTTCTAAATTAACTTTGTCTTCCCTCCGACTTCCAATGCTAACTTAATGTCTACTTAATTTTTTCTTCTACTCAGTTTCTTCTTTCCCTCCAAGTTGTAACAAACACTTTAGATTTATTACCCTCTTACCTATAAAAATAAGTTTTCTTTAATTTTTTTAATTTTATTTTTTTATTGTAGTTTTCCATTACCATTTATTTCCCTATATCTTCTTCCACCTCCATCCATGCCCCTCCCCCAAATCATCACACTTTTGTCAGTGTCTCTCAGTTTTCTTTTCTCTCTTTTCTTTGCCTGATCTCTCCACTCCCCAACCATACCACTTAGAACCTTCAGCCTGCTCTCTATGAGTCTGTCTCATTTTGCTTGTTACTATTTCAGTATGTCTTTGTCTTCTATTTTAGCTTGTGATTCAGCTTGAATATTTTCAGTGGATGTGAGTGATCTTAGCTACTCAGCTTTTGAATACTGAACCAAACAGTACAGCTCAGCATGAATTAAAGATCCACTACTGGAAACATAAGTCATTAGTTTCTAGTGAATCAAGATTCACTATGTAATTGCTGTCTACCAATGAATTCTAAAATTCTCCTGCTTCTATGCACAGTCCTGGCTAGATAGAAGTAGAAATAATGTTATAAAAAAGACCTGTTTAAATGACTGAGAGTTAGATAAAACAAACTATTGGATATCAAAATGGAATGTTATACACAAATATACATTAAGTTGGGAGTTTTCACTGTGCATCATACAATATATTTGGAATATTATAAAGATGAATATTGAAAGTATAAAGGTAGAGAAGTTCATAGAACTGTGAACTGTGTGTGTAAGGTTTTAGATACTTTTAAATTTATATTTGCATGTGGAAAAATCTAAATAAATGATACTCTTCAGCAGCAGATGAGAATGGTTAGCAAGGCATTATATTCAACTAGAAACCTGAAATTGGTTATTATAGGTATTGAAATAGAAGAACTGGAATCACAATGTAGATAATGATTTGGAAAACGAGAAGGAGCACTTATGTAAAGTACAACACATTTTGAGTATAGACAGAAATAATACCACTCTGAACCATATCAAATCATGTTTTTGAAAGCATATTATAGGTCTTCCACTATTAGCTAGATACAGAAAGTCCAAAAAGACCATCACTCCCACTGTAATAATGAGAAAATACAAGATAAAAGCATTTGAATATGTATTTAATATGTATTTATAGTCATTAAGGTTTGGTAGGGCACAAAGAAGTCCAAATAAACTAAATTCCAAAAGGAAACAAGATCTTTCATGATGTGTAACAATCAGTGGCCTTTTCTATCCCAAGGGTAACTTAGCTAGTTTTCATGGTCAGTGGAAAAACAAACTTGCCACAGAGAGAGAAACTTTATTTTGACAATGAAGAAAATTTGTGTTTTCCAGTGGAGAAAATAGACAAAATTTTAAAAGTCACATATTAGCTGGCATGGCTTATATGAAATTTTGGAGAATGTTATAAATGAAGCTAGATCTTCTTGCTTGTCAACTGTCCCATGGAACTTTTTGCTGAGTAAAAACAAAGAGGTTCCCTAGTCATGCAGTGCTCAGATGCCAAAAGCCTACTGAGGGAGTGCTGGAGTCCACCCTAAAATTTATGGAACCATAGATGGGCTAAAAATGTAACCAAGCCCCTAACAGTTTAATTATGAAAAAGACCAATGAGTTAGCCCCTGCCCCTGGCTGTCAGAGAAAAAAATAGTCCATTGAAGAATAATTCAAAATAATGTTTTGCATACAAATTTTCTTTTAAATTATAGTTTATTGATTATGCTATTAGAGTTGTACCTATTGTTTCCCCTTGGTCCCCCCATCACGAAGGACCCCCTACTTCCTCTGGCAATTTCTACCCTTTTGTTCATGTCCATGGGTCATAAGTATGAGTTCTTTGGCTACTCCATTTCTTGTACTATAGTTTACATCTCAGTGGCTATTCTGTGACTACCAATTTGTACTTCTTAATCCCCTCATGTCTTCACCCATTACCCCAAACTCCAATCCCATCTGGCAACCATCAAAATGCTCTCTGTATCCATTATTTTGTCTCTGTTCTTCTTGTATGCTTAGTTTGTTTTTTTTAGATCCAATTGTTGATAAGTATGTGTTTATTGCCATTTTAATGTTCATAGTTTTGATCTTTTTCTTAAGTCCATTTAACATTTCATATAGTAATGTTTTTGTGTGATGAACTCCTTTAGGTTTTTCTTGTCTGGGAAGCTTTTTATCTGCTCTTTGATGTTAAATGATATCTTTGGTGGGTAGAACAATCTTGGCTGTTGGTCCCTGCTTTTCATGACTTTGAATATTTCTTGCCAATCCCATCTAGCCTGCAAAGTTGTTTTTGAGAAATCAGCTGTCAGTCTCATTAGAACTCCCCTGTAGGTAACTAATTTATTTTCTCTTGTTGCTTTTCAGAATCTCTCTTTATCTTTAACATTTGGCATTTTAATTATGATGTGTCTTGGTGTGGGTCTATTTACATCCATCTTGTTTGGGACTCTGTGTTTCCTAGACTTGCGTGTCTATTTCCTTCGCCAAATTATGGAAGTTTTTTTCCATTACTTTTTCAAATAGATTACCAATTTTTGTTTTTTTCTCTTCTCCTTCTGACACCCCTATGATACAAATGCTGGATCTCTTGAAGTTGTCCCAGAGGCTGCTTATACTACCCTCAATTTTTTGGATTCTTTTTTATTCTTGTGGTTCTGATTGGTTGTTTTTCTGTTTCCTTATTTTCCAAATTGCTTGGGTTCTTGGTTTCATCCAGTCTACTGTTAATTCCCTGTAAATTGTTCTTTATTTTTATTAGTATATGCTTCATTTCTGCCCAGGTTTTTTATGCTATTGAGGTCCCCACTAAGTTTCTTGAGAATCCTTATTGTTTTGAATTGTGCATCTGATAAATTGCTCATCTCCCTTTTGTTTAGCTCTTTTTCTGGAATTTTGATCTGCTCTTTCATTTGGGCCATGTTTCTTTGTGTCCTCATTTGGCAGCCTCCACGTGTTTGTTTCTATATATTAGGTAGAGCTGCCATAACTCCCTGTCTTGGCAGTGTGGCCTTATGTAGTAGATGTCCTGTAGGTCCCAGTGGCACAGCTTCCCCTATCACCCAAAATGGATACTTGAGGTGTGCCCGCTGTGTGTGCTGTGTATACCTTCCTCTTGTAGTTCAGTCTTGATTACTGTTGGTAAATCAATGGGAGGAATTTAGCCAGGCCAGTCAGCTGGAAGGACTGGCTGTGATCACTGACCACCAACCTCCACCCTCTGTGGAGGATCAGCAGTTCAGGGGCAGTGTGGTGGTGTTCTGATGTGGTCTGTAGCTTTTCACTGGGAGTACAGGCTCTGGGATTTCCTGGGTAGTACAAGCCAGGGTCAGCCACCATCTGTGTTCCCTCCAGGGCCACCCAATAAGAACTACAAAGCAATCTGCAGATGGATACTACTTGTGTTGGGCTTGAAGGTTTCCAGATGTAGCCAAATCGTGATCCAAAGCTGGCTGCTGCTAGTGCTGGGCCTGGGGTCACTTAGCCAGAAGTATGGGGGCTGGGAGCTTGCTGAGGCTGGTTGTTGCCTCTTTGAGAGGATTTAGGAAGATGTGAAGCCTGAGCTGAGACCAGCCATTTATATGGAAAAGCCACTGTTAACAACTTGGGTGGACTGTAAGTTGGGTGGGGCAGAGTCTCAGGGATTCCCCAAATGCAACAAACTGTGTGAGCCAGGTTGATGAAGTCTTAAATATAGCACCTGCCTGCTGGCTCTGTGGCTCTGTGTCTGGGAAGGCTCAGAAAAGGAACAATGGCCTCTGCCTGCCTTTCTGCCTGGGAGAAAGCTGTCTCCCAGCTCTTGCCCTGATGCCAGACACTTTAGTTCCTTTCCATATGCCACTGGACCTTTCATGCCTTTCATGCTACTAACCCTGATGCTGGAGCTCAAAGGGAATGAGTCTGAGTAAGTCTGGGTGTAGGCCTGTTAAGAGGAACTGCCTGGGACTCCAGAAGCCCTCTATTTCACTCAGCCACTATCCCTGCTTGTTTTTACAGCCAGAAGTTATAAGGCTGATTTTTTTGGCACTGAACCCTGGCTTGGGGGTCTTGGTGTTGGGCTGGAATTCCTCACTCCTGAGATATCCCTCCTGAATTTTTGTGCACTACATGTGGCTGTGGGGCCAGCCCATTCTGTATCTCCATGTCTTCATGTCTCCTACCAGTCTGGATGGTTTGTGGTTTCCTTAGTTCCACAGTTTTCAGACTTCCATTCAACTCAATTTCTGAGAGTTCTGAATGATGGTTGTTCTGTAGTTTAATTTTAATTTTGTTGAGGTTATGTAAGAAGATGAGCCATGTTTACCTACACCTCCATTTTGACCAGAAGTCCTGTTTTGCATACAATTAAAAATGACAAAATGTGGAAAGCAGGAGAAAGAAACCAATAATTAAGAGAAAAGAAATCAATAGAAGTAAGTTGCAGGTGTTTCAGACATTCAAGTTTTCAGACAAATGCTTAAAAAGAGCTAATAGAAATATGTAAAGAAATTAGAGAGAAAATGAATAACATAGATTAAAATATTTAGATGCAAATAATGGGAGAGAGAGCCAAATGGAAATCCTAGAACAAAAATTGTAATTTATAAAATGAAAATTTATTGGATCTGAAAGTAGATTGGACACAGGAAAAGAAAGGATAGTGGAACTAAAGACAGAAATTATCAGAACCTTAGCACATAGCAAAGATGACAATAATAATGATGACTATATTCAGGAAAGAGCATTTGAGATGTTTGGAATGACATCACCTACTTTAACATAAAGTGTAACTAAGCCAAATAAGAGATAGAAGAGAGAATTGGGCAGAAAGAATATCAGAGACAATAGTAAAATAGTTAAAATTTATGAAAATTTTAACTCACAAATCCAAGAAGTTTGCAATTCCTAAGCAGGATCGCATATTTAAGCATAATCTTACTCAAGTTGCTGAAAAAGCACTGATAAAGAGAAACTGCCTAACAGAGCCAATGTATCACCTACAAAGGAAACAATAATGACTTTATTTCAGAAAATAGTGAAGATAGAAAGCCATAGAATGATACATTCAAAGTATTGAAAGGAAAAAAGCCATAGAATTATATAACTAGGAAACTCTCCTTTTCAAATGAAGATGAAGCAAAACATTTTCAGATGAAATAAGGTTAAGAGAGTTTGCCAGCAGCAGGCATTCACCATTAGAACAGGAAGTGCTTGGGCTGAAGGGTGGTAATCTCACATGGGAACCTAGATCTTTAGGAAAGAATCAAGATATCTGGAAAACGTAATTACAGGGATACATATAAAACCATTATATTTTTTACTTTAAAATACTCATAACATTTTACAATAAAATATAACATTTTATTGCAATGTTTATAAATATACAAGGGTAAGCAAAAGTAGGTTTGTAGTCATTCATATGGAAAAAGACATGTAGGTCATGATTGTTATAGTAGCTTTACTAACTTAAAAGAATGTCACAGTGGCACTTATGAGGCTGTACCTAAGTGCACTGTGCCATTGTAAAATTATCAAGAAGTAGAGACTGAGGGGTCATTGGTAGCAAGAATAAACATAGGGGTTAAAGATGAACCCTAGTTTTCTGATTCTGGTGTATAGTGTCGAAAGCACAAAGAAAATGGCTATCAAAGGAGAAAGAAACGTTAGTCCAAGAGAAGAGAAGACTATGTAGTGAGTCATAGTTTGGATATGCTGAGTTTATGTTGTTCATAATAAAGATTAATCTGGGCTTGATAAAGTGAGATGGGCTGAGATACATATTAGAATAATTAGTGGAATCCCTGAAAGCAACACAGAGAGATTGATTTTTAGTTGCTCCCTCTCTACAGAGGCACACTTTGTATGATGCTTTGAATTTTTCAAAGCATTATCTTATTTTACTTCCCTCACTCCTGAAAATCATTCTTTGGGGTGAATGGGGGAATATTAGAATTTTCATTTAGAGGTTATAAAGTTAAATGAAGTTCAAAAGACCATGCAGCTAGTAGTGCTGGACCCATGATTATTGCTCAGATCTCGGAGTCTGGGCTATTTAGATGATAGCATCAGGAACTTCCTGAGGGTAGTTAGGCTGCCATGTCAGTGAAGAAAAATTGAACGTTTCTTCACTTATTTATTAATTATTAATGAATTAAATGTTTCATTGAACACAAAAATATAATTCATTTTCTGCTTTTCTCAGTAAAACTTAAGTTCCCACCAGTGAATGCCTGAAACCACAGATGGTACCAAACCTAATATATACTATGTTTTTTCTTATACACACACCCTTATGATAAAGTTTAATTCATACATCAGGCACAGCAAGATATTAACAATAACTAATAATAAAATAGGATGATTATAACAATTTACTGTAATAAACATTATGTGAATGTGGTCTCTTGCTGACATCTTCGTATGGGCTTACCTTTCTGGTGCAATATGTTTCCAGCAATCAGAACATGTTTTGTACTCATATCGTCTATCCACAAATTTAAAGCTTTTTCCATCTTAACTGAGCACTTATCATGCAGTGTGGCCATACTTTGTGCAGTTTGGGGTGAAACCGCAAAATTAGTATGAGTTTATTTTTGCTTCTTCACAATTTCATGGGCAGAAGATTCATTCTACCAGGGATCTTAGCAAACTTAGTACATGATTTTGTTCCTCTCCTCATTAAGTCGAGAACTTTCACCTTTTCACTTAAGGGAAGCACTTCATGGTTTCTCTTTGGAATATCTGAATTGGCAGCAATTCTACTCGAGTGCATTGGGGCTACCATCAGGCAATGTAAGAGTTACTTGAACCCTTACTGCTGTGCCATACCACCAACGGGCAATGCAAAATACCATCATGCTACTCAGAAGTGTGCACAATTTAAAACTTATGAATTGTTTATTTTTGGGGTTTTGACTTAATATTTTTGGATGCTGGTTGACCACAATGAACTGAAACTACAAAAAGTGAAATCACAAACACGGTGGGACACGACTGTTTCTGCTGCACCCCGTGGTGCTTGTCATTCAGTGAGCATTCAGTCAATGTAAGGGAATACACAAGGGAATGAACAGACAGAGTGTGATGTTCTGAACTTACTGTTACTTCTCCTAACTGGAAATGGGAAATGATCAAAATATAAATCCTCATGTATACATATGAAATGTTCATCACAGATTGATTTCAATGAATGCTTTAAAAATGATGGGATTACTCTAAGTAAGAATTTTCTTAAAAATCTAATATATCTTCCAAAGTAAAAGACAACTAAATCAGTAAATTTTAAATATATTCTAAATATATAATTCTACATTTAATTAAATATTATTAAGATATGTTTTAAAATTTATAATTGCCATTATTGTCAATTTCGTCAATAAATGTTTACGAAGAAAATACAGATACAGAGTTACACTGATAATGCTTTAAAAATATTTGACTTGTGTTTTCTGTATATTTTGTTCTGAAATACTATACCAAATATATGAATGTCGTGAGGAATTACAGAAAATCTGGTTAAAAATTGAAACTTTGGGATACAACACAAATTTGAAAAATCATTTTATGATTTACTGTTTGATCAACTTAGGCTACCATAACAAAAAACACAGACTGGTGGCTGAAGCAACAGAAAATTGTTTTCTCACAGCATCCAGATTAAGATGTCTATAGGCTGATTTCCCCCTACACCTCTTTCTTTGGCTTGCAGGTAGCCCCTTCCTCATGGTGTCCTCACATGGCCTCTCTGCACAGGCACTCCTGGTGGCTCTTCCCCTTCTAATAAGGACACCAATGCTATTAAATCAGCACCCCATCCTATGATATCATTTACCCTTAATCACATTTTTAACAGTCCTATCTCTAAATACAGTGATAGTGGAAGTTATAGTTTCAACCTATGAATTTTGGGAGGACACAATTCAACCCATAACACTTTCCATGAGAAACATCTAGATTGTATTGGTTTTTATTTGGGAAAAGTGAATATTCTTCCTACAGAGAAAGAACGACTAATCCCACTAGGAGAGGACTGTCTGGTACTAGATAATGGAAAATGTTCCTGAGAGAAATCTATGACTATATCAGGTAGTCAAGGTTGAGGGCACTATCTGAACTTGCTAGCAAAATATTATCAGAGGACTATTTATAAACATTTTATCATTATGTTTTGCAGATATAGTATAATCTCAGGAAGCTAATGTGGTAAATGTCTATATATCAACTCAGTATGCAAATCAAATTGATGACTGGTTGTAATGTTGGTAGTGCATAGTTAAAACAGGATTTAATTCATCTGGAAGAGGATTAAGATTGTGAATTCTGGATCAGAGAGGGTTTTCAGAGGTTTGAAAATTTCAAAATTCTATGAGAAGTTTACTTAAACAAAAAATGCTATATGATATTTCTCTCATTACTCCTAAGGTTCTTTGGCTCCAAAGCACATGGTAGGACCCCATAGGAGGTGGAATCTGATAGTCTAATGACAATATTCAGACCTACTCATTTAGTACTTTTCGGAAATAAGTTACATCATGTCACTCATGTTGTGGTAGCAAGGAGGAGGCATTGGACCAATCTAGAAAGCATGAGAGGTTAAAAAACAAAGCTCAATTTTTGGTACTTGAACATTATTTTCACAAATTTAAAATTCAAATATGTCTTGTAACAACAATTATTTGTTATAATAATTTTTCACCCATATTACACAGAAAATATACTTTCAGATGGAAGAATAAAATCATTGAAGGTATTGAGATTCATCTTTAGTGACAGAAAAAGTACCCTAAGTTTAACTGTAAGAGCAGATATAAAAGAAAGAAGAAAAAGCAAGGAAATTTAAAGTCGAACTAGAATTTCCTGGACTTGCACAGTAGAAACTAAACACATGTATCAGTTCCCTCAGAGATCAAATGATAGCTAAGTATGGAAAAACTTATGTATTCTACAATGATGGGATCTGACAGTCACAACTTCTATGATAAAAATAGCCCACTTATACATTCTCAATCATTTTCTTCATCATAATTAATGCTGACAGCAACTCTCTGAGGAATATCCAATTGTTCCCAGTTTCCCCGGGGCACACATTGGTTTTTACAGGTTACATACTGATTGATAGTGAGGTTAAAATGTGATTATAGGGCACTTGACTCCATTCCATTGTACGGAATTTCATGGGCTGGGACCTATGAAGATCCTGGAGTTTAAATGGGCCTCAATTTCTAGAAAAGTGGGTGGGGCCAAGGAAAACATTATTCAAATGAGCAAACAAAAAGGAGTACTTAAAGCCATAGGTCCTAAAATACTTGGATATAAGTAGATGTTTGTAAAATTAAATGCACAGTTAGGAATACCCTGGGAAAGAGTTAACTGGAGGAGTTCTGCCCCTAGAATCAATTCATAAAATGTATTTCTTAGCCCAATGTGATATAATTATCAGGCAACTGTCATTAAGATTTTACTTACAATATAAAGTGAGGGTAATAAAATCAATACATTAGGTAACAGTAAAATTGACCTGAGAACTTGAAGATAAAGCTTCTCTAAAAGAATTAGATTTTGAAAAATGTAGGTGAGATGAGTCATTTGTGAAAATAATTAACTTTTAAAAACACTTATTATGTAATTGGAAGACCACATTTTGGAAGGGATCCTAAAATTCTGGTCAATAAATAGCTATTAGAGAGCATGATATTAATGTGCCTAGCTAAAGCTATAGCTCATTCAATTCCTAGTCTCCAGAATTTTTAGTTATTTTTTCAATTATACCCTACATTCAGTATTATTTTGTATTAGTTTCAGGTACAGTATAGTGGTTAGACAATCATATACTTTACAAAGTGTTCCCCCTGATATTACCAGTACCCACCTGGCACCACACATAGTTATCAAAATATTACTGACTATAATTCTTATGCTGTACTTTACATCCCTGTGACTATATTTCATAACCACCAATGTGTACTTAATCCCTTCACCTCTTTTTCACAGTCCTTCAACCCCATTCTCTCTGGCTATCATTACTCTGTTCACTGTATCCATGAATCTGTTTCAATTTTGTTTGTTTATTCTGTTTTTTAGATTCCATACATAAGCAAAATTATATGGTATTTCTCTTTCTCTGACTGATTTATTTCACTAGCATAAAACCCTCTAGGTCCATCTATGCTGTTGCAAATGGTAAGATTTAGTTCTTTTTAAGACCGAGGAAAATTCATATGTACCACATATGAATCCAGTCATCTATTGGTGGACATTTGGGTTGCTTCCATATCTTGATTATTATAAATAATGCTTCCATGAACACAGGGGTGTAATTTTTTACTGGTACATTTTTATGATTCAAAATTAAAAGAAAATGAGTTCGTACTCTGAAAAAAATTCTTTCTTGCTTGTTTCTCAGTGATCCAGCATTTTAGGCAGGTTCACCAAGAAGCAGGCAAATAGAAAAGGACTCTCTCCAGCCTGTGATTAATTGAGAGGGATTCTGAAGGCAAGAGGTAGAGCACTGGAAGTGAGACTGGAAGGAGAAGGAAGCCAGTACCAGATTTGTTAGCACCATGCTACTGAGGTTCACTGGCCATGATACCACTGGAACCTTTGGGAGATGGGGTGAACAAATTTCAGGGTCCGCCTACCCTCTGGGGAAGAACTTGAGGATGTCATCCCTTCACTTCCATTTGCCCTTGCTGGAGGCTGCTTCCAGGATGTTAATGCCCTACTAGTGCCTACCTTGCCCTAAGGAAAGGCCTAGAGAAAAAAATCCTTAGGAAGAGAATCTTCAGGTAATTTCTTTCAGGTGATACCAAGGGAACCAAAAAAGAAAAAAAAAGTGAGTGCCAACAGATATGGACAGGGCCCTCATTTCCTTATTGGAGCTGGTGACACTATTTTCTTTCTGTAGACAGACAATGTTGTAAGCTTGTGTGAATGTGAGTGTTTCTCTGCCTATACCCTTTCCAAAGCATATAGATGCACACAAATGCAAAAATACCATTTCCTGATTGGCTCTTTTATGCAAATAGTCTCTCCCTTGTACACAAATGGTAGCATGCTCTACACACTGTTCCATGACTTACTTTTTCATTTAATAAAATACCTTCTATATATATCTTTCCAAATCAGTTTCGAGGGTGTCCTCATTTTTAATTTACACCCAAACAGTATCCCATTATCTGGGTCATAATTTATTTAACCATTCATAGGCTTGCAGTTTATTTCCAATCTTTTCTATTACAAACAATGCTGGCTGAATAATCTTATAAACTGTATTTCAGATATCTGTCAGTATATCTTTGGAGTAAATTCCTAAAAGTGGAACTGCTATGTCAAAGGAATATAAGGCATGTGTGTATATGATGTATGTGTAGAGATAGAAAGTCAAATTTCCCTCCAGCTTGAAACTGTACCAAGTCTTTAATGCCATCAGCAATGCATAAATGTCTGTTTATTTTCCTTTTGATTCTTAAAATCTTTTCAGATTTTAGGGAAATTTTAGCATTTTTATTTTGAGTCATATTATGTATATGTTTTATATATATGCATATATAAATATATGTAGGGCTATATATCACTATTGATCTATATGTTTCTTTTTATATATATCATCTATACATCAGTACATCTTTGCCTTTAAACTTTGCTTATGGTCTCTTGTGCCATGTAGAAATTTTAAATTGCTATTTGTCAAGTCTATTAATATAGTTTTTGGATTTTAATTTAATGTTATAGTAGGAAAATGCACTGCTTTGTATAAGGCTTAAAATATTTATTTCTTAATTTCTTATAGTACAATAATAATTTTATTTAAAAAAATTTAAACCAGGAAATATGTGACAATGGATCCAAGTTAATTTTTTTCCAGATGGTTTCACCATTACCTCAATACATAAAAAAATTAATTTTATACCAATTGATATAAATGGCCATTTTTATCACACATTAAATTTTCATATATGTGGCTTGGTTTTGATTATTTTTTATTCCATTGATCTTTCTAATTCTTTGTGTACTTAGAAGTAGTAAGACTTTAAGATATGCTTTGACATTGAATATGGATATTCTTTCCTCATTACTTTAAAAAACCTTTTTCCTGTATATTTTTATTTTTTTTATTAGAAATTTGATATAAGTACCTAAATGGTAATTTTATTAGGTTTGTGGTAAATTTTTACCTTAGCATGCAAAGACTAGATATTTTTCTGACACAATTTTCAGAGAAAAAATATTATATACTTTGAGCATTTAAAAGTGTTTTAATAAGGATCTTTCAATTTTCTTTTTAAGTTTATTAACTGGTAATTTACATCTCTCTCTCCATCTATCTATGTAGTAATTTTTGCTCTTGTAAAAGGGCTCTTTCTTCTCCCATTGTATCACTAGTCTGTTGTTTGTAAATGTGTAAATGCATTAATTTCTCTACCTTAGTTTTTTTTATTTGGTCATCTCACCAAATTTCCTCTTTGTTTATAGTACAATAAAAATCCTTATTCAGAATGTATGCTAAATTTCATCAAATGCCTTTTCAGCATTTATGAAAATGAACAATTTTTTCTCCTAAGATTTATGACTTTTAAAAGAAGAGCAACAGAGGTCACAATAGGAGGTCACATAAGAGAGTTATTCAACAGACACAAGAGTTTATAGGGTCTTGCATACTGTAGTTTTTTTCTTTTTTAATCACAGTAATTTTATCGCCCAAAGAAGTTCGACAATTATTTAATTCTACTTTGTCCAATATAATACACTCACATACAGGAGTTGGCAAAAGTAAATTTACAGCTGTTTGTAGGGAAAATATACAATATTTAATATATAAGAATAAACTGTTTTGCATACTCATAACTGTTTTATATATTCACATATGTAATTATTTTAGTCAGGGTTCTCTAGAGAAAGACAACTAATATGATGCATATTGGTTCTATCTCCAACAGAAGAATGAGATTTCTTTTAAGGAATTGTGTCACATAATTTGAGGGCCAGAAAGTCTGAAATTGGTAGATCAGGTTGGCAGGCTAGACATTCAGAAAAGAGTTGATGTTGATGTTGCAGTTTTAGGGAGAAATCCTTCTCCTTTAAGATATTTCAGTCTTTGCTCTTATGGCTTTTGACTGATCAGATGAGACCCATCAACATTATGAAGGGTTATCAGCTTTACTCAAAATTACTGACTTAAATGTTTACTACACCTAAAAATACCTTCATAGAAATATATAGACTAGTGTTTGATCAAACAACTGAATGCCATAATGTAGCCAGGGTGACACCTGAAGCTCTACCCCTTACAACATAACAAGTGCCCTGAGACAAAGAATTATGGCCCAAAAGAAAGAACAGATCAAAACTCCAGAAAAAGAACTAAGCAATGAGGAAATAGGCAACCTATCAGATGCAGAATTCAAAACACTGGTAATCAGGATGCTCACAGAAATGGTTGAGTATGGATACAAAATAGAGTAAGAAGTGAAGGCTATCCAATGTGAAATAAAGAAAATTATACAGGGAACCAACAGTGAAGGGAAGGAAACCAGGATTCAAATCAACGATTTGAAACAAAAGGAAGAAATAAACATTCAACTGGAACAGAAAGAAGAAACAAGAATTTTTAAAAATGAGGAGAGGCTTAGGAACATTTGGGACAACGTTAAATATCCCAACATCTGAATCATAGGGATCCCAGAAGGAGAAGAGGAAGAGCAAGAAATTGAAGACTTATTTGAAAAAATAATGAAAGAGAACTTCCCCAATCTGGTGAAGAAAATAGACTTCCAGGAAGACCAGGAAACTCAGAGAGTTAATGTCTCTGAAGTTTATCTTTAAAAGATGAATTTTGTTTTGTGTTTTAGATTTCAACTATGTGGCTGGATCAATGACTACCAGTAGTGGTTTACCAGGTGGTAACTTGTCTGTCCCACAGTTCAGACAAGTTTTAAACAGACACATAGTCAAAAATTCCCCTAAATTACATCTAATACCATTTCACATAAACCATACATATGTTAAAATAAAATATGGTGATTATGGAATTAATGTGTACCAAGCACTATAATTATTGCTCTGGTTTTCAAGTTAAAGATTTGATATATCTGTCTGTATTTGGGAAGAGAAAGAAATGCCTTTGGGGATTTGTTTCTCCTAATTTAATAAGAACTGTACTGAGTCACTATCACAACAGTAGGGTGAAATGTGGGATAGTCTACTATTTTTCACATCACGTTATTTAGTTCTCCTTTTCCATGAACTGACACTTCAGAAATGAGTGCCCACTTAGTGTATGAAATCAGCAGTCACAAATTTGGAAGGAAAAGCTGATTTCAGCAGAGGAGTAGAGATACTAACTGGAGCATACAATTAAAATTTATAAACAAAAAAAAATGGGAGTGGAGATGCAAAATAGTACTTGTGGGTAAATAAAAGAACAAAAAAAAATATGTGTAAAGATTTAAAGGGAGATTTTCTCAGATAATTAAAGAGTATAAGAGAAACAAGAATTCTCAAACTGTTCTTAAATAAGACTGTTTATCCTTGCAAAATGGGGAGAAAAATTTTAAAGATTTCTCTATTTAAAAGTAACAAAAGGACAAATTTTAAAAGTTAGTACAAAAATTAAAAAAATAATATGTAATTTGAGACATATTATTGACTACTTTTATGCAAAGGAGGTGTACAATGTCATGAAGACTAAACATTACATTGATTTCTTTAAATCGTAGGGATATACATTTTGGGCATACAAATTTATTCATTCAAACATGCATCATCTGTTGAATGCTAGTTATTATGTTAAGTGACAAATAACAGACAAGTATAAAACAATTCTTGAAAGAATATTTTTTAAGATTAGAAGTACAGGATTATGAGATAAAGTAATCTATTACATTTCTAAGTAAAGATTATAGTTTTAAATATAATGTTAAACTGGAAACAACTAAATTTGCTTTAGTTTGTGTCTCTAGTTGATTGTTTAGATTAAAAACTGATGCTTTACCTCTTTTAGAAGTTCCTCTTAGTCTAAAAAAATTTATTTATCACAATAATGTGTTCAAATGTTATTACCTAATAGTAATTTCAATGACTATTTTTTAATATATGAAGCTTAAATTGCTTAACCATACAGAACATATAATAGTCTTTTTGAGAATACTACATTCTATCATTCCCTTTGGCAATTTATTCATAATTCAGGATTAATTAAAAAAATGAAAGCAGATGTAAGATTAAGATTGATATAATTACTCAATGAATATTTGTCATAATTTATAAGATATTTTTCCTATTTGTCCTAACATGTCTAAAAAACAAAATATAGACTATTTTAAATCCTATATTTAAAATATTAATGTATAAGATAAGACTAAAATATTTTTGTAGTTAATTTGATTATTATTTTTTTACAGAATGTAGACTGACTTATTGGTATGCTTTTTTGTCTTCATTATTATTATTTGTTGACTTGAAAATTCATATTCCAAGTTAATAACAGGGAATAATGTGGAAAATATCCATCAAAACATTTTGGTTGCTGTAGTATATCATAATTTATTTTTTAATTAAAGTTAATCTTCCATTAGCATCCTTTTTTATATTACTGACATTAAATGTGTTTTCTGAAATCATCAGTTTTCAATGTAATTGTTATAAAAACCTTCATAAGAAAACAAGCCTATGTGGACCCAGTAAATATCATAAGAAATGTCACTTTAGCATGTTGAACCTTTGAACTGCTACCTGTTTTGAACATCCCTTGGCTGTCATGGTATAGAATCAGATACTTCCCTGAAATGTCTATTATGCCATTTATAAAAAAATTTGGTAATGTCTTCTAAGATTTTCTGCTTTATCCATAGTATCTTTTAAATTATTTTGAAAGAAAATCTACAAACACTAAAAATTTCAAGCCTAATTTAAAAGTATAAAATTAAAAATAAGTTATCTTTTTCTTTTACTTCTGTTCTTAATTCATGACATTTTGTATTATGCTTATTTTGGGGAGGAGTTGGCATATTAAATGTTGTCAATAATTTGTGAAAAAGTTTCTAATTCTACTTTCAAAGCTTTAATCAATATTGAATTTTGCCTGGAGATTTAGAAGTATTCTTTAACATAGTAATTTTTTTACTCCTTTGAATTATTAAAAGATTAACTAATATTAAAAAATTTTGCATTTCTGCATTTATAATAGTAGCACTGATATTCATAAGCATTATTCATCTAATTATTTTATGCCATTTTTGTAAGTTCTTGTGTAATTCTGGCTTGGCTCAATGAGTTTGAAAGCTTTTTTTTCCTTCCATATGCTCCATAAATTATCTTTTTTCTTAAATATGTGAAAAAATCCAACTCTGACACTGCTCTGGCCTTGACAAAAATCCTCAGTTTCATCCAAGTTTGTTTACTATTTTTAATTTTCTTTTCTTTTAAAGGGTGTTTGATTTTCCTAGAAAATCATAAATTTCATCCAAGTTTTCCAGTGTGATACATATAATTATTGTGATGTATTCTGTTAGTGATAAATTATAATACTTCTTTTTCTGTGCTTATTTCCTCAAATTTACTTTTTTATTTTTAGTGTTTCTCCTCTGTTACTGAGGAGAAAACTCACTTGCAATTTATTGGGCCTTTTTTCCCTTCAATATAAGTCATAAAATAGTTCTTTTTCAAATGTATTGTTTTTTGTCCTTATTAATTCCTTTCTTATGTATATTTTTGTTCATTTTTTCTAGCTATTTGAGTATGATGCTCTTAATTTTCACTTGATCATGCCCTCAGGTTATGCATCTCAGTTATGCATTTGTTTGAATACATGAGATACTAAAATCTCAACATTAAGAAGTGATTGTGAATTCTTGCATCCAAAGCACATGATATCAACTCATCCTTGATTGGTGATCAGAATTTTGTTCACTTTGTTGAGGTACTGTTGTTTTATCCATTTCATAGTTACAACTTTTACCTTTTAAGTAATAACTAATTTGGGGAAATACTTTTTGTGGACGAGTAAATATCTTGTTCCTCATCAAATCACTCCTATCCCCTAGATTTTATTTATTGATAATTCATGGCTGGATATACTTTCTAAGTCTTTCATAGAAGACATTATGCTGTATGAGTTTACAATTCCCCTTATTTTCTTTACTTACTTATTTGCTTGTTTATTTATTTATTTACTTTATTGGCACAATTAAACCATATACAAATAAACTATATTATTTACTTTATAAACAATAAATAACAAATACATAACAAATTTATAACAACAAATAAATAAATAAACCATAAAACAAATAAACTATAGATTCAATGGTTCTTAGTGTGTTCAATAAGTAATCCTCTATTACTGATTTTACTTTTTTGATGATCAAATCGGTCCTACAATTGGCAAGTGCAGTATGTACCTGTGCCTATTTCTGTTCTTTGTTTTCTAATTATCAGTTCTGTAGCTGTCTTATTCTGAAAAAGTAGTATAATTGTCACAGGCAAAAAACCAAGTTGGAGCTACAATTTACACAGGCTATTTATACACAAACTTTCAATTAGTGAACCTCGTTGCTGGATTCAACAAGGCTCCTAAAAATGTTGTAAGAGAGGATAAGTGCTATAGCGTAAGAAGAGGGAATCCTGAGACAGTCTCTTTTAGGCAAGCATTCTTTTACAGTGAAATTTTTGGAAGCACTCTTTTGTAGTTAGGTACATTTGGTCGTCTTTGGCTACAGCAAGCTTGGGAATCATTCAAAAGAGGAAGGATTGTTCTATGTTAGAGGTGAAGGTTTTCGGTGGCTGGACATTCACTAGAACAAGTGAGAGTTGATGGGATTCCTTTCTATGCAAACTGTCATAATGGGCCTTGTGGGAATGGCTGCCATGTCCGACAATATCCCAGAACAACAACTGAAGCCCAGTTTCCATATTCATCAGTCGTGTGATCCAGGTCAAGTAATTATGTTGTGCTTCTTAGGCTGATTTCCCTATATCCTTTCTTCACCCACCCATGCCCTGTTGGATGCCCTAGAAAGTTGACCCATTTAAGCTACAACACTCCAGTTACCTTTGATTTCTGGTGAGTTTGACCTATGGGAAGCATACATAGGGGGCAAGAGGAGAGTCAGTTAAAGATATTTGTTCATCTTTGCTCCATTTTTGGTCCTTCACTTACTTTCAGTGGCTGTACCTCTGTGGTTACTGTTACAAGGTGGACCTGGCAAGATCACTGGGAATGGGGAGGGAACCTCAAATTGGCAGGGAAGAGCCTACCTTCCCTTGAGAAGGGAGGGGTTGGGAAGTGTTGGAGGAAGCAGGATTGAAGCTGCAGCTGGCATGTGATAGATTTCCATACCCTTGGGTAAGGATAAAAAAAACTAGCACGGCTCATGACACAGCAGGAGGAAGCTTGCACAGAGTATGCAGGAGCTGGAAAGGTCACAGCACACGTGTACTGTGGAGGTTAACATGGTGATAGGAGAAGGCCCATGCAGAGGGCATGGGCTAGGCTGGTAAGCTGTTTGGACAGAGAAAAAGACCCTCCTACTTGCTTCCAGAGTGCATAGGATTTCAGGCGGAATTTTTAAATGGAGGATGTGTGGAAAGTCGAATTTTTCGTCTGGCTCCCCTCACCTGCCTGGTTAGTATGAGCATTTCCGGGCTGGAGGGCCCTGGAGGCTATACGGTCTCACGGTGTTCCTGGGCCCCTCCCAGTGCAAGAAGTGGTGGTAGCGTGGGTGACTGGAACTGTGCTGCACAGTCCTACTGGGCTGGGTGCATGGATGCACTGGTGAGCCAATGGCTGAAAGACAGGGTGCAGGCACTGGACTGGCAGGCAGCATGCAGAAGGAAAGGCAGCTCACACAAGTAGGACTCTGGTGAGTGTGCAGACTCCAGAAAGACACTTGAACCCAGATTGCGACTCGGGACCAGCTAAGCTGCTTGGATGACTCTACTGTAGCCATTTTCCAAAGGACGGTATTTTTAAATGGAAGAAGGAACTCTGGGCACAGCCTAGGATGGGTCTGGCCAGGCAAAGGATGGCAGAGTTTTTTTTTCCTTCCAGGATTTTAAAGGAAATGGGCTTTAAAGCAGATCCTGCCACTCTTTCAAAATTATGTCATTTTAGAGTAAATGGCCCCTTTCCTTTTTCACCAAAACTCTGCCTTTGGAGTTTGCCTGTTGGGCGGCAGGCAGTAGAACCCCAGTTGCTGTTCAGAAACATTTTAGCACCTATGTTGTAGTTCCAATCTGCAGAAGCACAGTTCTTTCCCCTTTCTCCTTTAGGCTCCCAAAGGCAATAATTCCCTGCTAAGCTAATGTCTCAGACCATACCAGCTATGTCCCTTCACTAACCTGGACTATTCTTCTATAAACAGTTTCTTCATTAAAGTCTTTTTAACTAAGCCCCATTAAGTGTACCACCCAGTACTTGCCAGAACCCTTGAGTATATGTTATGTGCCATTGAGTTGGCGCCAATTCCAGGTGACGCTATGGTGAGTGACATCCACAAAGTCTTGTCCTCAATGGCCCTGCTCAGTTCCTGTAGACTTATGCCTACGGCTTCTTTCATAGTCACTCCATCTCAGATGGGGTCTTCTTCATTTCCTGCTGCCTTCCACTTTCCCAGTGTTATTGTCTTTTCCAAAGAACCTTGCCTTCTCATGATGTACCTGAAGTAACACAGCTTTGGTTTCATTATTTTCGCCTCCAACTATGTTTCAGGCTTCATTTTCTCTAGGACCTACTTGTTCACCTTTCTGGTGGTTCAGAGGATGTGTAGAGCTCTCCTCCAACACCATATTTCAAATAAATCATTTTTTTCCTATTAGCCTTCTTCACTGTCTACTTTCACATTGGTACATAGTAACTGGGAACACAAGAGTGTAGATGATCTTGGCCTTGGTCTCTAATGATACATCTGCTCTTGGCGATCTTTCCTAATTCTTTTATTGCTGTCCCTCTGAGTATCAGCCTTCTCTTGATTTCTTCGTTGCATTCTCTACTGGAATTAATATGAACCACAATAAGCAAAGTATTTAACAATTTTAATATTTCCATTGTCTATATTAAAGCTGTGCACTTCTTCTGTAGTCATGATTTTTGTCTTCTGGACATTCAAATGCAGTCCTGCTTCAGGGCTTCCTTCTTCACTTTCGTAAGGAGTCATTATGTGCATACCTTAAGTTATTATTTCCACCAATTTTGGTCCTACTTCTTCTGAGCCTAGTCCATTTTTTCATGGTTTTTTCTGTGCACAAATTAAACAAATAAGGAGATAAAATGCACCCTGACAGCTCTGTCTATAGGAAATCATTCTGGCGCTCCATAGTCTGTCCTCACAGTGACTTCCTGTCCACAATATAGGTTATTTAAGAGCTCCCTTGTGTCACAATTTGTTCATCTGTTACTACATTCAGGAAGGTTGTAAAGATTATATGTCTTAATATATGTAAAGCTGTTGGAACAGTACCTGGCCCATGGATGCAATGAGTAAATCTAACTCATAATGATGATGCTGCTGTTATTATTAGAACCTCAACTTACTTCATTTTCCTTATAATTTGAGTCCCTTCAGGCTTCTTTTGTCTGGGTATTCTATGTATTTTCTATAGTGTGGAATGAAAATGATTGGAATCAGAATTGGAGCAATAGGCACACTGGGTTAAGGAGACTGATAATTTGCCTTTCTTTAGAAATATAAAAAATTGTCTAAATTTACTCATAGAAAGAGAAATGCAAGTAAAAATAATGCACATTAAAATTGGATGCATCCTTCTGTTTGGCATATACACTTCATTTTCCCCAAGAGAAGTTGTAAGTTAATTGTATTTAAATGGATACTTCTAATAAAGCAGTGACCTTAAAACATGCACAAATGCACATTTTGAATTAATGACTACAATTTAGATTGCATCTTTATGAACTGAAAACAAAACTCTTCTTCTCTCTTGTTTTTTTATGAACCCTCCCTAGAGTTACATGTTAACACCTGACTTTTTCCCTGCACACCTCATTTTTCCTTAGGAGACCTTTTTTCATTACTATATGGTATTCTTGGAGCAGTTTGTCAAATGCCTTCCACTCCACTGCCAAATAGAAGTATGGGACACATTATAGAAATGTCAAGGTCTTAATTTTGTTTATTTGAAACCCAGCAGTAGTGACAAAGAACAAAAATGGTTGGGTTGAGTTATTTCAACAATAATGCTTGGATGAACACCTGGTTTCCTAGATCCTAGAGTGCTTTAATTCCTAGTTTCCTAGATCTATAGTTCAATTTTTCTTAATTTCTGTGATATCCCTATAGAAACTTAAGCTAATAAAAGCCATTTTATTTTGTCTACAAACAACCCTGATAAAACAAGTTTACTTAATTTTAAAATAGTACAGAAATTGCTAAGTACCTGAATTGTTTAGATTAAAAATATACTGATGAAAGACAAAATTTCTATAGTATTCAGAGGAGTAATTGCCAACTCTGGACTATATTATCTGTTAATTATATTGCTTCATACAGGGAAACATAATCAAATTACTGGTCTCATAGAACATATTTAATATACTCATAGTTAATTATCAAAAAATCTAACTCAAGATTCTACCTTTGATACTGGCATAAAAACAGACACATGCACCAGTGGAACAGAACAGAGAGCCCAGAAATAAATCCAAGTCTCTATGGTCACTTAATATTTGACAAAGGGGGCGGCAACATAAAATGGAATAAAGATAGCCTCTTCCACAAATGGTGTTGGGAGAACTGGATGGCTACGTGCAAAAAAATGAAACTTCAGCACCAACTTACACCACACACAAAAATAAATTCAAGGTGGATAAAAGACTTAAATATAAGTTGTGACACCATTAAAATCCCAGAGGAGAACATAGGCAGGAAAATCTCAGATATCTCATGCAGCAACATTTTTACTGATATGTCCCCCAGAGCAAGGGATATAAAGGAAAGAATAAACAAATGGTATCTCATAAAAATAAAAAGCTTCTTCACAGCTAAAGAAAACAGCATTAAAACAAAAAGAGAGCCAACTGTATGGAAAAACATATTTGCCAATGATAGTTTGGACAAGGGTTTGATGTCCAAAATATATAAAGAGCTCACATGAATCCACTCTAGGAAGACAACCCAGTTAAAAAATGGGCAAAGGACTTGAACATATACTTCTCCAAGGAGGAGATACAGAGGTTCCAGAGACATATGAAAAGATGCTCAGCATCACTAGCCATCAGAGAGATGGTAAATTAAAGCCACGATCAGATACCATCTCACACCAGTCAGAATGGCCATCATAGATAAATCAACAAATAACAAGAGTTGGAGAGGATGTGGAGAAAAGGGGACTCTAGTGCATTGTTGGTAGGGATGCAGATTGGTGCAGCCACTGTGGAAAACAGTATGGAATTTCCTCAGAAAACTAAAAATGGAACTGCCTCTTGACCCAGCAATTCCACTGCTGGGATTATATCCTAAGAATCCTGAAATACCAATTCAAAAGAGCCTATGCACCCCAATGTTCATAGCAGTGCAATTTACAATAGCCAAGTGCTGGAAGCAACCTAAGTGCCCGTCAGTAGATGAATGGATCAAAAAACTGTGATATATTTACACAATGGAATACTACCCAGCAGAAAGAAAGAAGGAGCTCCTATCCTTTGCTACAGCATGGAGGGAACTGAAGAGCATTATGCTAAGTGAAATAAGCCAGGTGGTGAGGGGCAGATACCATATGATCTCACCTCTAACTGGAACCTAATCAACAAAACAAAGAAACAAGCAAAATGTAACCAAATAGAAAACAGGCTGACAGTAACCAGAGGGGAGATGGGAGGGGATAATGGGGGGGGGAAAGGGTGAAAGGTTTTCAGGCACAATTATTAATGACACATGGACAAAACCAAGGGGGTTGGAAACAGGGGAGGGAGGTGGGCATAGCTGGGGTGGGGGGAAAAGGCAGACAAATGTACTTGAATAACAATAAAATTTAGAAAATGGAAACAAAAGATTCCTTTGGTTTGCTAAATAACCAAAACAATAATGTTATTTGAGCACTTATAACATGCTAAGAATTGTACTTAAAATTTATTTTATTTTTTTATTTACTGATTGGAGATTAAAATATTTATTAGAGGCAAACAATACTGAAGTTTTCATTGCACATCAAAGGGGAAAGTACACTGCTTACTTATACCTCCTGATCCCGTGCAGGCTGGAACTCTGTATTTGAAGGTTGGAAAGGTGGTTATCTGACTATCCTTTCAGCCATGTCATCCACCAGTATAGATCTGGCTGGGCTCAAGGAAACCATGTCTATAGAAAAATAGTTTAATATTTTATAATATACAGCTCTCAGAAAATCTCTTTATTAACTTTAAAGTTAAATTAAAGTGCCATATAAGCTTTAAATGATATTTTCAGTCATTCTTTTTGTAAAAATTACAGAATTGCCTGTATATGCTAAATTATCAACTAAAGGGTCACTTTTTGTCTTGGACACATCTTTATGTCTAATGTTGTATCATAAAATTGCTAGTCCTAAATTCAAAGTAGTGCTATCTTTTCATACAAAGGGCATAATATTTAATATGATGAAAGAAACTAGCACCCAGTGGGTCTAAACTCTGATTTTAATTTTCACTATATTTGCTTCAAAGAAACTTATGACACATGAAATAAGAGAGGTAATGCAATTAATGCTTAATGAACATCCTTTAAGAAGTGGCCACTGATGTTTCTGTCACACAGGAAAAATTGAAAAAATATAGAACACTAATTATGGATTAAATTGTATAAAAATTTAAGTACTTTCTAAATTATGAGCAACTTTGTAGGACTTTTCTATCTTTAAAAACTTTTAAAGGAATTTAAAGACAGAAGGCACAAAAAATTAGATTAAAAAATGGGCAGAGTACCTAAATAGACATTTCTCCAAAGAGGACATACAGATGACCAGCAGACACATGACGATGGTCAACATCACTAATCATTAGGGAAATGTAAATCAAAACCACAGTGAGATATCACCACATACCTTTCTGAATGGCTATCATTAATGAATTACCAAATCACAAGTGTTTTAGAAGATTTAGAGAAAAATAACCCTCATGCACTGTTGGTGGGATTGTAAATTGGTGCAGCCACTACAGAAAACAATATGGGGGTTCCTAAAATAAGTTATAAATAGAACTACCATATGATCCAGCAGTTCAGCTTCTGGGTATTCATCCAAAGAAACCTAAAACACTAATTTGAGCCCTGGCTGGTGTAGCACAGTGGATTGAGCATGGACTGCTAACCAATGGGTTGCTGGTTCAATTCCCAGTCAGGACTCATGCCTGGGTTGCAGGCCAGTTCCCAGTATAGGTGCATGACAGGCAACTGCACATTGATATTCCTCTCCCTCTCTTTCTCCTTCTCTTCCCCCCTCTCTGAAAATGAATAGATAAAAACTTTAAAAAGAAAACACCAATTTGAAACAGGTATGCTCACCTGTGTTCACTGCAGCATTATTTACAATAGGCAAGATATGGAAATATTCTAGGTGTCTACTGATAGACAATGAAAAAAAGATGTCATTTGTATTGATATATTAGCCATAAAAAGAATAAAGCCTTGCCATTTGTGACAACATGGATGGGCCTAGAGGATATTATGCTAGGTTGAAAAAGTCAGACAGAGAAAGACAAATACTGTGTGATTTCACTTCTGTGTGAAATCTAAAAAGTAAGTAAATGAAGGAATAAAACAGAAGGAAACTCATTGATACAGAAAACAAACTAATGATTGCCAGATGGGAGAGGAATGAAGGTATGGGTGGAAAAGGATAAAAGGAATTAAGAAATACAAACTGCAAGTTATAACAATAATCAATGAGATGTAAACTTTAGCATAGGGAATGTAGTCAATAATAATGTAATAATTATATATGGTGCCAGATGGGTACTAGATTTATCCTGGTGTTCACTCTGTAAGATAAATGTCTTATCACTATGTTGTATACCAGAAACTAATATAGCATTGTTATACCAACTATTATTGAAAAATAAAGTTTAAAAAAGAAACATTTCTAAGAGAATTTGGAACATAAGGCACATAAAATGCAGCAAAATATTTAGTATGTAATAAAATTTATTTATTTTAATACACACAGGGGAGAAGTCACAGATTTGGTGAGAAAGGTTGCACACTTAGAAATGTGTCCATACAAAAACTCATTCATTCCATCAGTATATTAAACTGTTCACACCTAGCTGTGACTGACACAATCCACGTTAGTGCCTGCTGTACTGGCACTCTTACAAATACTTCTTTTATTTCAGAAATGCCCCAGTGTGGATGTAAATTATATCGGTCAGTTTGGTCTTTGATCACCCATCATCTGGCTGTCACACTCTACTTGGCACAAGTGAGGAGGGTAAAGAGTGCTTGAATTCCCAAATGCGAGATGCGCTCTGGAAGGACTGCATATGTCTCTTCAACCTTCAGTGGCCCTGTACTTGGGCACTGGCAGGGTCTGGGGAAGTTTAATCATTACAAATAGACTATTTTTGTACTCTGGGAATTCAGGGAATGACCTGCAGGCTCCCTGCTGTGCAATGATATTTACTGTATGTGTTTGTAATATTGTGCAGTTGCCTACGATTGCAGAAGTTTAAAACAAAGCTATTCTGAGTCTGTACTGGAGAC
Organism: Carollia perspicillata; assembly: GCA_004027735.1. Classification (NCBI taxonomy): domain Eukaryota; kingdom Metazoa; phylum Chordata; class Mammalia; order Chiroptera; family Phyllostomidae; genus Carollia; species Carollia perspicillata. The sequence goes on along the minus strand of PVKM010001433.1, from coordinate 2,886 downwards.
ATGCTTTATAAGTTTTGCACTGGAAAATATTGTGAAGACTGTCTAAACTTGGAAACTCTGCTACTGAATTCAAATAATTAGGCAAACTGAAGAAACAGTCAGTCTTGACACATTTCCACCTTGTTTCAGCTGAAGTGAGTTGACCTAATTCAGTTATGGTATGAAACTTTGAATGCATCTCTGTCATAAAGGCAGAATGGAGTTGCTTAGAAAATTGTTGGCTACAGCAAATCTGACTTAATAGTAAGAAACATCTTTTCTTCTAGCATGAAAATTTGCAAATGTGATAATATACCCTACAGCAAGCCAAGATGACACATATTAATTTTTGTGCTAACATGCTTTAAGCACAGAAAAAGTCTTGGGTGAATAAAATGATTTCTTAACCTGCATGGGAAAAAATGATAAAAGAAATCCCTGAAGGAGGTTTTTTTATCAACATATTCTTGACCTTCTCATTTAAAAAAGAATATTCTGGAGCTAGGGAAGTAAAAATGGTTATTAGCAGACTTGTAGGAATGCCAACAGAAAAAATATTTTTGCAAAATATTTTCATTATTTTTCTAATTATTTTTAGAGTAGTTTTGTTTTCTCTAAATATGAAGTCATTCCAATTATTGACACTTAAATTCTATAATTATTTTTAGGCTTTACTGAAAATTACACCCCCATAGACAATGACTAAACAATCAAAACAAACTATAAAAGAATAATAAAGTATATTCCATGTATATTTAATACTGGGTTGTGAAATTTGCAGTGAATTTAAAGATCTACAAACTTTAAATTCTGAGTTTTTAATTATAAAAGACATTTACAGAAATAATAAAACAAATTATATCATAAAATAATTTGTCCGGTGATTTATAAATTAATACCCTTAGTTTATTTAGTTTCCACTATTATTTGAATCACATGAATAAATATCTGCTATTTCTTTCCTTTACATTTTTAAAGAAATTTTTTCAATATCAGTTTACATTCAATATGATTTTGTAATAGTTTCAGGTGCACAGCACAGCGGTTAGACAATCATGTATTTTACAAAGTGTCCCCCCTGATATTTCCAGTACAGACCTGGTACCATATATACTTATCACAATATTATTGACAATATTTCATATGCTGTACTTTACATCCCCATGACTATTTTGTAACGACCAATTTATATTTCTTAATCCTTTCAACTCTTTCACTCAGTCCCCTAAGCCCCCTCCGCTATGGCTATCATTAGTCTGTTCTCTGTATTTATGAGTCTGTTTCAACTCACATTATTTCCCATGACCAGCAAACCATGGGGAACCATGGGAAATTTGCTGCTTATGGTTTGCTAAAAGCTTTTTCTTTCTGAATGAAAAGGGACAGGTAGGGCTATTATTGCCATTTCCTTGTACATCCATTACTCTGACTTGAAAACAGATATCCTGCCTGGATGTACAGATGGAATATTTGTAATCATGAGGAAAGAAACCAACACTTTTTGTATGACAGAGAAGAAAAATAGGTCCTAAAGCCATGGATTATCACTGAACAGTTTAACCACCTCCAGCAAGAGTCTGTTCTTGTTACAGGAGAAAAATAAATTCTTTTTTGTTTAAGGAATACAATTAGATTTTCTGTTTCTTTTAGCCAAATGCATTTTCCCCAAAACTTTTGAGGGAAATCCTTTCCCTCCTTTTTTATTGAATTTATTGAGGTGACATTGGTTAACAAAACTATACATGTTTCTTAACTGGCAGAATTATTTATTCATCTTCATTTTCTCCATTTTCAGACATAATTCTCTGGGAGCCTCTCTAGTGCTCAGAACATAAAGACAACTAATGGGTATTTATCCTACTTAAAAGAGGAAAGAGGACACTTACACAAGTGTTTCTTAAGCCTAGAATTCCCTAAATTTAACCTTACCTCACTGTGATCATATGTTTGGCAATTTGTTTAGACTTAAATATCTTTGTCTCCTTCCATTTGGGTCAAGAGAAGAAAAGAGGAACAAAATTTCCTGAGCCAAAATAAAAAGTGATAGTAAATATAAGTGCAAGTGTATTTTTTTTCATTTATTCTTTCACTAATTTAGTCAGTCATCCAACATTGATCTCTTAAGTCACACATACTATATTTCAGGAAAGATGTGGTGAATGATATTTTTGTGATATTTCCTTCCTTCCTTTCTATTGATCTTAAACTGTTATTCTAATAAGAGCTAGACTCAGATAGGCATTATTAAAGTAAATCTAAATTGGATTACAATTCTCCATTTTAGTGGGCACAAGTGTCTCAGACCACAAAGGACCAATCATCTACGGTCAGAAAAAAAACATTAAGCAATTCTCACCTACACAGAGCCTAGAGAAAAAATAACAACAAAAGGGAAAAGAGGAAAAATACAGATTTATTTATTGTGAAGCCCTGGCTAGTGTGGCTTGGTTGAAGCATCATCCCATAAACAGAAAGGTCGAAGTTTCAATTCCGTGTCAGGGCACGTGCCTAGGTTGTGGGTCAGTTCCAGTAAGGGCCTGTGCAAGAGGTAAACTGATTGATGATTTTCACTCACATCAATATTTCTCTCTCTCTTGTTCCCTGTCCCGCTCTCTAAAATCAATAAGCATGTCCTCAGGCGATGATATAAACAAACAATCAAACAAACAAATTTGTGGAATTGTTTGTTATTTAATACTTGTTCATACCAATGGTATGTTCACAGGTATAAGAACCCACAAACACAATTTGAATAAGCAAACAAACACACACAACAGAAAACATACTCAACTAATTTTCAAGAAGCAGATTAAACTCATATTTCAACATTAAAATAACAAATTTCTCTTGTTAGCTACAGATCTCAAAGTTTTGGCTCTTGTTCTTTTTTTTTTTTTTTTTTTTTTT
>PVKM010001432.1:0-78146 GCA_004027735.1 Carollia perspicillata | reverse complement strand
ATAAGTCAACTCATTCTTTATTTTGCCTGTGCTTTAAGTAGAATTTGTTCTCCTATCAGAGTTAAGTTAGCCCATGATAAATAATCTTTGGCAAGCTTCATATTTACTTTTGTGTTCTCTCTTTCTCGTTTTTGTCCTCTCTGTCTCTCTCCCCCTCCCTCCCTCTCTCTCTGTGCCTCTCTGCCTCTTTCTGTCCCTCTCTCCCTCTCTGCTTTTCTCTGCACAACTTTTCTTTCTTCTTTCTCTGCAGATCAGCTTTCTTTATTCCCACCACTCACAGTTTGAGCTTGTACATCTCTGCTGTCCTAGACCCCCAGATGGAGCTTGAGTCTCACGGAACTGAACCTCCAACTTTCCTGAGAAAGATTCTGAGAGCCCTGCCTTGGGTAGATGCTCAACCTCCTACAACTCTCTGTAACCAATGAGATAGAGATACCTGTACAAATACTCCTCCCACTGGGTATCACCTTAAACAGGGTTAGTGAGACAATTCCTGGTGACAGGAATTGAGGTGGCTAGGTAGGCACCTCAAGGTATATCTGCTAGAGAATTCAAGCCATTTACTGGTGCACGTTCATCCTTACCCTCTCCTGGATATCTTTTCTACTTGCTCCTTCCGACTAGTTTACCTCCGGATGATCGAAGCTTTAAGCTGATTTTTTAATTCCTAGAGGCTTCCAGGAATTAAACCAGCACCATATGGGAGAGAAAGAAGAAAAGAAGAAAAGTACTTTTATGCCACAGAAAGAAGAGAATTAGATCAAGGAAACAATAAGTATATTTTAAGCATCAAAGCATGACAAATTATTTTCAAGAGCAGAACTGGATTAAGAAAAGAATAGTACATATTAAGCATGAAAGCTTGATGGATTATTTTAAGTTACTGCCTTTGAGTCATTTTTTTCAATCCAAATGACTCAACCACCAGGAGATTCTTTTGTTATAGGATCAATCTTACTTTATTGCTAATATGGCAAGTTCAAATGATGATATAGTACTGATTAAATGTTGCATTGATAAAGAAGCCTGCTTCTCTGTCCTTATGCTCACTTTTTAGGAAGTGTTATCTTCCAACACTGTTGCTTCAATCTATTCAAAACAGACCCATCAGTATATTTGAATAAAAAGTAAGTGGTTGAATTTGGGTGTAGGATTTTAAGTTTTTATGGAACAAAAAGTTGTGTAATATAGAACAATAGATATATTTTGGAAAAAGGCTTCCTTAAAGGCCATTCGTATATTGGTTAATATTCTGGCTTTGTGGCTGACTGATTCATACCCTGGTTTCTGCCTCTTTACTAGCTGTATGATCATCAACAAAATACTTAATTTCTTATCATAAAACAGGAATAGTAATAGCACTGCCTGGGAAGAGTTGTGCAAGGTTTACTTGAAATAACGGATTGTATAGTTGGGGATTGTACTAGAGTGCAAATAACAGAATCCCAGAGTAAATAGTAGCTTCAGGAAACCAGAGGATTAGTTTTTCTCACTCATCAAGAAGCCCAGAGGCAGGTAGTCACTGGCCTTGGTTAAGGGGCTCAAAGATTTCAGAGCCAAAAAGAGGAAGGGGTGGTGATTCAATCCAGAGAGTGAAACTTTCCCAGGGAGTTGTAACAACTTTAAATCAGGGTAGGCTAAGTGCTGTAACATATAAGCCCCACTCATCAGTGGATTAATTTACAGACCTTTATTTCTCACTCTTGCTAAGGTCAACTGATAGTAGAGGGTGGGGGTTAGGGTGAGAGGATGGGATGCAGCTCTGCTTAGTGCCATTGTGCAAGGACCAGTTTAGCATATGGGGCTTTCGGGGTCATGAATATCCCAATATGTGACAATGGAGGAGAGAGCATGGGGAATTGGGTAGGAAGGTTTATGGATCAGCCTAGAATTGAGGTACTATATTTTTGTTCACATTTTACTGGCCAGACTTCAGTCAAGTGTATCCACATAAACATAAAGGGAGTCAGAAAATATAGTTCCTGCCTGGACAATCCTTCCCAGCAATGTGTCTATGTCATAGAAAGCAGCCTGACTCTTGGGGGGTATGGCTGTTCCTGCCACATTGGAGATCCATGGTGACTTGTACACAAATACTTTTGCCTAGATCTATGGCACTCAATCACCCCTGCCTGCAGCAAAGGCTGGGAAATGTAATTTTTAGCCACCGTCATTGCAACCCCGGATAGATAGGTTAGTAAGGAAGAAGACATTGTGCATTGTGTTGGCGAGTGGCAGTGTCTGCCACATGTGAGAAAAGTGCTTAGCACAGTGCCGGCACTTAGTAAATATTCAATAAATACTGGCTATTGTCATTGCTGTGATTTCTTTCTGATACAGCTGTCTCTCCTGCTGTGAATTACTTACTCAGTGATCAAGTTTATTGAGTGCTGAATCTAGAATCAGAAGACCTAGGTTTAAATCCTGGCTTAGCCTCTTACTATCTTCTCTGAGCTTCGGTTTCTTTATTGAAAAAAAAGGGGAGAGTTTAAATCTGCCTCGTAAGTATGCTATGTGGATTAACTAAGATGATCAGTTTGTGTAGGCTAAAAGCACTTCGTATTCTGTACACACTACAAACACAGTATTAAAATGGAACCCCAAGTGGAAACAGCCAAAATATCCTTTGTGTCATTTTCCTAGGCCCACCATAACAAAGCACCACACACTGTGTGGCCGAAAACACAGGCATTTATTCTCTCAGTTCTGGAGGCTGGGTATCTGAGAGCAAGGTGGCAGGACCAGGCTGCCTGTGAAGGCTCTTGGGGACAATCGGTCCTTTCCTTTTCCAACTCTGGTGGTGGCTGGCAGGCCTTGGTGTTTCTTGACTTTCAGCTGCCTCACTTGCTGCTACTCTGTCATCACAAGGGGTTATCCCTGTGTGTCTCTGTGTCTCTTCTCTTCATCTTATAAGGACACCAGTCAGATTAAGGGCCCACCCTACTCTAATATGACCCCATCTTAACTAATTACATTTGCTATAACCCTGTTTCCACATTAGATCACATTCTGAGGTACTGGGGGTTAGGACTTCAACATATTGTTGTAGGGGAAGGGCACACTAGAACCTATAAAATTCATCAAATGATGAATGGATAAATAAAATGTAGCATAGCCATATAATGAAATACTATTTGGCAATAAGAAGGAATGAAGTACTCATACATACTACAATGTGGATGAACCTCAAAAACTTGATGCTAAGAGAAAGAAGCCAGACATAAAAGACCACATATTTCACATATTATATCATTTCATTTATACAAAATTTCCAGAATAGACATGTCTATAGAGATGGCAAGTAGATCAGTGATTGTGTAGGACTGGAGGGACAGGTGGAATTGGGGGGTGACTGCCCAAGAGTACAGGGTTCCTTTTAGCAGGAACAAAAATGTTCTAAAATTGACTGTGGTGACAGTTGCGCAAAGAAAACGAAGACATAAAATGCCATCATTTGAAATAAGTTTAGACCTCTAACCTTCAATAAATTACATGTGCAAGTTTCTGAAAGAATCCATACAGGTCACCCTATAAAATGCTGCTGGAAAGCTGAAAGGAATCATGCGTGAGGAAGAAAAGAAGACTTTCAGGCCTACTCTCTGGCACGCTCCCCCAAACTCCTCACAGGAGGAGGCAGAGGAGATGTAGCTGACCAAGGGGATTAGTGAGAATTGACATCCACTATCCTGTTATAATTCTAGGCTCTTGGCTCAGCATCTGGAAGTCTCCCTAACTAGAAATGGAATGAGTTCCTCAGTCTATAGCAAGGATATCACTCTGTATCTTAACTTTGCTCAGTGTTTAGCCCTCTGCCATCATTGGCAGGACTAACCATACTGTTTTCTTTTCCTTTAAACCTAAATTTGCACATAAGCATTCCTTTAACAGGTTAACTTTGGCAAGCTACTCAAAACCTATTGTAAAAATTTCCATGAAATTATCCCTGCAATGTCCCAAAATGATCATAAAATTTGAGACATCTCTTCTATTATTGCCAGACTGTTATTTAAACTTATTTCCGATGTCTAAATATTCCAACTCCATTTTATCTTCCACAGAGGAGGGACAGGATCTCATTTTCACATAGAGGAAAAGTAAGTGAAAGCTGACATTTTGACCTTACATACTGCCACATTCCTGGCCCAGGGCTAGGAGTTGTCTCACATAACAGAGAGGGAAGTGCCCCAAAACCTGTTCTGAAGGATCTTTTAATCAGGTTGACGACAATGTGAGTGGTGATTGAAGTGGAAAAAACTAGTGTGACTCAGATTTGTGAATCTAACTGACTTTAAAACTGCCTCCTTATTTGTGTGTCTTTACATCCCTCTCTGAGAGAGAGAGAGAGATTTGCTGTTCTATCCATTTATGCATTCACTGGGTGATTCTTGGATGTGTGCTGACTAGGGCTCGAACCCACAACCTTGGTACACCAAGATGATGCTCTAACCAACTGAGCAGCTGGCCAAGGCCTCTCTTTGGATCTTTTAATGATTTCAACAGTTTCTCTCTGTGCAACATTCCAAAGAAATATCTCTGGGTCCCTCTTTCTTCTTCCCTCCACATCCACCTTTGAATAAGTAACACTTCTTTTTAAGGTGACTCCTGTCTCCCCCTTCAGCCCCCAAATCAGCAGGCTGTTTCTTCTGTTTCCAGGTACCCTAGGGCTCAATACACATGTCTGTGGCGTTAACAGGAAGAAAATGGAACTGAAAGAAAGTTTGCGTAATTTGTAAAATAAAAATGAGTTTCGATCCCAGTAGCTTATGTATTATTCTCATAAGGATTGGGTTTACATCGATCATCTTTTCCATGCCAGTCAAGTGTGGAATGTGGTGAAGTTAGAAATGTAATTGTGTAGACATAAAAAACTGCATCTCTATCACCATCATTGGGACACTTTTCTCAAGATGCTATCTCAGTGTCCTTCAGAGCAATAACCATATCAATTGAGAATGTAACAGAAGCAACTTAAATGCTGTGCCTCATTTATTTCTGGGAAGGCTAATGTGCTTCAGAACAAGCTATTGCTCGTGACATAAGGTGCCGTCAGAGAGGCTGGAAACACTTCGAGACCATTAAAATAAAATGCCGACCATTCCTGCTGTTCAAATATTCTTCAACTTCTAATTTAAGGCACCCACACCTAATAACGTAATTGTGTTATTCTCTCTGAGAGCTGGAATCTATCTAAGCCAAATGTCTGGGAGTTAGGGACTGTAGGGGCTACAGGAGTCTGGGAGACAGATGAGGTAGATAAATCATGTTATTTTGTACTGGCACATTCAACATTTGTGCTCAGTTATCATTTGTGTGGTAAAATGTATTCAAAGACAAAAGTACCTGAAGTGTTTTCTCTAAGCTGAATTGAAGAAGAGGTTGAGGAAATACATAAACCACCTGGAGATCTAAATTCAGAAACCCGAGTGAGAGAGAGAAAGGTTCACACACCTGTCTTCAGAATTACTTTGCACATTAAATTTTCTCCAGAGCTGACTGTCCATTTTTAAATCAGGGAGTTGTCATCTTGATAAAGCAGTCCTCCCCGCCCCCTCCCCTGCCCCCCTCAGTGATGCACAATTCTCTCCCTGATGAGCAAGTGGACTACAGTGTGAAAAAAGCATCAGAAAAGGGCAATTTTAAAAGCCAATTCTGTGAAAGGTGATGCTTCCCCATCACACAGGGAAATTATTTCTGTTTAATGCCTGCCTTGGGTGGGGTACACTTTAGGTTCAGGGACCCCATTGGCACATCAGGGCTTTGACTGGGACATGGTGCCAATTCAAACTGTCACACAGTAGAGGGAGGGGGGAAAGCTTAAATCAGTTTCTATTCTTTAATAGAAAGCAATACTGTAGTTTAAATTAGCAAGGCGCTGCTGAACCACCATTTAAAATACGTTTGCCCTGACATCCCAAGAAAGGGTTTTTTTTCCTTGTTTAATTGCACTGTCATTGTGGAACGCTTTCAACTTAAAACCATTCTGAGGTAGACCTTTTAATAGAAAGTGACAATTTAAATTGCCATGATAACAGCATAAATGGTGCTTAAAGTCATTACTAAACTGATGTCACAGTTGGCTCCAGACCAGTTTGTTAAAGCCAAAGAAAAGGTGTTGGGGGAAGGGAGGGAAGTAACTAAATGGTGAATCATTGATTCCTTTTATATTCATTGTAATAACATTAGCTGTGATTAAGTCATCTGGCTCCCAATGGGTGTAGTGTACATTTCTATTGAATTCCACATTATTCCATTCCAATGTTGTCCTGATCAATGCCTAGTACTGAGGAATCGCTCCAGTCACAGGCACTTACTTCTCTGCAGTTACTTTGTTTTTCTTGTCTTCACTCCCATGGTCCAAATAGAAGAGTCGTAGCTTCCATTGCTTGGTTGGGGTTTTAGAAGCATAAGTGCTACTTTTACCTATTGCCTTTCTTTCCTCTGCCTTAAGTCAGATTATTCTGGGGGCTCTTGGAAATGATCCTCACTGGCTTTCAGGGAGCTCTGCCCGCAGAGCTGAAGGTGTCATGCCAGGTGAGTTGAGGTCAAGCTCACCTGAGTAATGCTATTAGTCAAACTTGATTGGTTTAGACAAAGCAACTGGTTTGCTGAACCAAGTGAGGTCACATCTGAGGGCCCAGTGGGTGGGAGCCCAATAAAATCAAGGGCAGTATGGCTCTATGAACCTGAGAGAGTGCTCATAAATGGATTAAGGTTGAGTTTGGAGCACTGGGGACAATGGGACAGGCGGTGGCAGGGGTTGGGACAAATGGACAAAGAACAGAGAGGCCTGTGGGATTGAGAGTCACTCAGTCACTTTCACAACCTCTCCCTCACATGTCTCGGTTCTGAAACATCCTCCCTTAGGAGTAAATTCATCATTTGGGGGTTTAGGTACAATAGGTAAACTAATTTATTATAAAATTATCATTTCAACATATAGGGTGGGGTAAAAGTAAGGTTACAGTTATGAGTACATGAAACACAGAATTTACTTTTCTGTTATTATTTATTAATTATTGTATTATTTCCCATACAAACAATGTAAACCTACTTTTGCCCCCACCCTGCATGCTGCACATTCCTTTTTATTATAAAAAAATTAACTCAAGGAATCAACAATTGTACCTAGGTTCACAGTAGATGAGCATACGTCACATTTTAAACTGAAAACATTATATTTAGGACTGGGTTTTTGAAGTTTCCTGGGAATGACTGTGCACCTTCCAAATTTCCCCTGAATCAGACATTCTAATTTCTGGAATTTCCATCACTCGAAATCGGAAATGACCATGGTGACCATGTGGGGCATGATATTAGGGTCTTAATTTTGGGTCTGGGTCTGGGTCTGGATTATAGACAAACCATGAAAACCATACCCAGATTTTGGTGTAGATGGGCATCATTAAGGAAAGAGAGTTCATTTGTTTCATCAGAATTTGAAAGGCGTTGGCAAACCAAAAGTAAAAGAAAAAATTTACAAACCACTAATCCAATCTTACTTTACTAAAAAACCAGAAAACAGAGGCCCAGAGAGGTGATTGACTGCCCAAGGTCACCGATAGCTCTTGGCCCATCTACAGAATCTGGCTCTCTGATTCCTAGTCCAAAAATGCCTTTTTCATTTTTTATAATTCCCCTTCCTTTTGCAAAAACAATGCACACTGAAATGCTGTGCTTTTCTGAAAACTGCTCTCCTGGCAACCTCAACTCCCTGGAACACAGCTGCCCCTGACCGAGGCAGAAGAAGCCTCAGAGCCACTGAAATTACTGTGACAACGTTCCTGCACATTGGTCCATGAAATGAGCACCCCAGAGATCACCTACCATACCATCCACTTATTCAATAGCCATTTACTGAACTATAGAGTTATCAATGCTTTCTTTTTTTTTTTTTGTTCAAATTATAAGAGAAAGTGTGTTTAGAAGTGAGTGTGTAGTATAAGTGAGCCAGCTGGGCTGTGTAGGCTCAGAAAACAAGTTAGAGAAGCAAAAGAAGGGCCCCTGGAGCTTGGGAGAGAGAAAGGCAAAGGTAACCCACCTTGGGGAAGAAGAGGGGGAGGGAAAGGTGAAAGCATGCTTTCCAAGGAGAGCACCTATCAGTGCTTTCTTTATGCATAATCCTGACAAATTTTGTTATCCAGTTTTGCAGAAATAACAGGAAGTTAGCTGAAAGAGGACTACAAAAGGCAGGGACATGGATTCCGAATTGTGAGAGATTTGCCCACGGCCTAAGAGCAAAGGGAGAGCAAGAACATCCACTGTCACATAGTGAAGACTCTGAGTCATAAAGCAGCCAGCCAGTGACTTCTCACCCAGCCTATCTGGGAACACAGGGTTGGGCAGAGTGCATTTTAGTAAGCTTTTTTTTAAGGGGCTAAAATGCATGGAAAGTGATGAAAACACACATCCAAAACTTATACAAGAATGTTCATAGCACCACTATTCAGATGAGCCAGAAGGTGGAAACAATCCAAATGTCCATCAACAAATGAATGGATATACATACGCGTCAACAAATGCCTGAGGCATAGCCTTATAACGGAATATTATTTGGCCTTAAAAAGAAATGAAATAATGATATATGCTACAATGTGGATGGCCTTCAAAACATTATACTAATTAAAAGAAACCAGTCACAAAGGACCATATATTATATGATTCCATTTATATGAAATGTCCAGAATAGGCAAATTTATAGGCAGAAAGTAGATAAGGTGTTGATTAGGGCTAGAAAGGATGGGGAATACAGGAATACAGGATTTCTTTTTGAAGTAATTAAAATGTTCTAGAACTGACTGTTGTAATGGTTCTACGTATCTGTGAATATACTAAAAACCATTCAAAATCTTAGCCACCTAGGGAAGATAATTCTCAAAGCAGAGGCAGGAGAGAGAGGAGGATGTGTGATGTAAATAAGCTTACTGTGCTTTGAAAGGCTGAGTCTTGTTAGAAGAAACTAAGTGTTGATGTCCAGAAAGTGGGGTAGTCAGTCTCTTGTGTTTAAGGATCAAAGGAGAGAAATTTCTTGTGGGGGTAGCAGTGGGGGTAGTACAGAAGACAGTGTAAAACTCTGAGAGCCCTGGTGGGATGTCTCAGCTTGTTGTAGCATCGTCCCATGAACCCAAATGTTGTGGGTTCGATTCCCCACATACCTAGGTTGCAGGTTTGATCCCTGGTCAGGACACTTGTAAGAAGGAATCAACTGATATTTCTCTCTCCCTCGCTCCTTTCCTCTGTGTCTAAAAATCAATTTAAGAAAAAAATATCCTTGGGTGAGGATTTTAAAAAATTAAAGTCTTTGGGGCTATGGGAGGAGCCCTCGGGCACCATTGAGGTCCCTAGGACTGGGAAGGAGCACAAATTATGAGTTTCACAGAGCATGGACATGTGGCCAGCCTGGGCCCAGCACTTCTGAAGCATCAGGGTATTGGAGGAGACCAACCTGTGTAGCTGATGGGACCAGACACTAAGAACTATGACGTACAGAAGCCTGTGTGCCATGAGCTGAGCACTCCTGGTTGAACAAGTCACTGACGGGGTACAACACAGTAGCCTGGCATAGGAGCTGGGCCTGGGGAATGTCACAGCAATGAGGCTGACAGCACTGGGCAGCAGCCATGGAAGATTGACTTTCTTTGTGACACCAGGAGGCAGCATGTACCACTGCAGCAATGCCAGCCCCAGGTTACAGTTAGCTGGGATCTTCCATCTGGACTGTGTAAGGCCCACAATGTTCTCAGACCACCTGGAGGGCCGTGGAGGAACCCAAAATGTTGATGTTGGATTTCTCGTCCACCTGACACATGTGGTCTTGAGTACATCTTAATTGAACTTGGAAAACTAAAAGTCATGAGGCACTTACACCCTAAAATTTGTGGAGAAATTCATACTGGTAACAATGAGAATGGCAAGCCCAAGAAGCTGTACAGAACCTGGAATTTATGATGTGCTTTCACAAGCATCATCTCATAACAAGGTAGCTGGTAGATGTTTTCCTTTGTACTGAAGCCAAATGAATCCCTCAATTGCACATAAAAAGCACTAACACTCTGGCTACAATTAGGTATTTTGACCCTTAATCCAGTGGGCCTCCTATTATGCCATGATGCCTCTCAAATAAAAAAGGGGGCAGGACACCCAAAACCTTCAGAAATTTCACTGGCTCTGGCCTGCAAGAAATGATTGCAGTCCAGGACCATATTCCTCAATAGTGTCAGTTTTGTTCCAGCTGCTTTTCTTGCTTTGGTCCAGGGCACTCGCTAAAAGAAAACTGTTCTCCATGCAGCTGGGCTTTCCAGATATTCCTGACTAAGGCGGGCATGGCCTCAGGCCCACAGCTGCACCCACAGTGCCTGCTGCCCAGGCCACATGCACCCTGACCAAACTCTGCCACCTCCACCCACCACACCAATCACTTCTGAGCTCACCACATCATGGACAGGTGGCTGGTACACTTTGTTGGGATGTCTCCAACATTACTGCTGTCTTGCACCATGAATTATTGGAGTCATTGCTATAGGTTCTGTCTTCCTAACTAGAGTGGGATGCTCCTTGAGGCCAGGGGCCTTGTTTCTCCTACTTTTGATTTTCAGAGCTGTCTGGTGCATAGAAAGTACCAGTAAACTGCTTTGAGTGAATGCTTAATTCTCCTTCTTAAACACATAGTGGGTGCTCAGCAAATAAATATGTGTTAATTGCCTGATTGGCAAATTTACTATTCTCTAAATTAACTCCTATGCACCCCCTGCACACACAAAAAAATCAAGATCCTTTGCATCTCTTCCCACAGTGAGAAACCTATTTCCTCAGCCAATGACATGCTGATGACACCACCTCTCAGAGGTAAGGGCTGGGGCCCTGGATAGATTCAATGGGCTCTATCGGTACAGGCTGTGTGACCTCAGCCAAGCTGTTAGGCTCTGGCTTCCTGCCTGAGAGCTGCCAATGGTGCAGATAACAGTGTCTATCATTTAGAGTTGTTACAGGGATTGAGTTACCATACTATGTGCTTAGAACAGTGCCTGAAGCACAGATAAATGAAACCTATTAATGTTCCAAGCCCTGGCTTGCTCAGACGGGATATACTGTCCACGGACCTCCAGGGGTTGTTCTCAAGTAGATAACAAGCAAATTCTAAAATTACTCGCAAGAAGGAAGGTTTAACAATTGCTTTTCTAGGAACATTTCCCTCTGTCTTCAGGATGAGACTTTAAAAAGTGACTATTCTGTGACTTAATTGAACTATTAGAGTCACAACAAGTCGTGCCATGCTTTGTCCAATGGCCACTTCACTATCAGCCATCCACTCATTTGATCAATCATTCAAACATTGATTTATTCTGTTATTCATTTGTTAACAAATACGGGTGACCCTTGAACAATGTCGGAGCGGTTAGGGTTGCCAATCACCCACACAACCAAAAATCTACAGTAATTTCAGTTCACCTTCCACCCAAATATGCACATTCTCAACCACGAATGGAAAGCATGTACTTATTTAGCAACAACTACGTAGGAGACATAGAACAAAATGTAACTGGAATTTTCATTACATACCCTTAATCCTCCAGAATCCCAAGTTGATCCATTTCCTAGTAATTTATACCCCAATCATTTACAGACAATAGACAAAATAATGAGTAAAATGTGTAGCATCTTGAGATAGCGACATGTGCTAAGAAGAGAAAATAAAGCAGGAAAGGGAATATGAAGTGTCAGGGGCCAGATACTGAAATTCTAGATAAGCTTGGCCAGGGAACAAAAACCTGTATTAGTCAAGATTCTCCGGATGAAGAGAACCAATGGGATGGAGAGAGAAACAATGAGAGACAGAGAGATTTTAAGGAACTGACTCACATGAATGTGGCAACTGTCAGGTCTCAAGGCTGCAGGGCAGGCTACGCTGAAGACCCAGAGAAAAGTTCATGTTGCTGTCTTGAGTCCAAAGGCAGTCTGGAGGCAGAACTTCTTCCTGAGAGAACCTCAGTCTTTTTCACTTAAGGCCTTCAATTAATTGAATGAGGCCCACCTATTAGAGGAGGTTAAGGAGGACACAAGACCTCCGGTCTACCCTCAAACTGGACAGGGCACTTAGAGCCTCCTGACCTTCTCCCTTATCCTTGGAATGCAGGCTCTGTCTACAGTTCCCACACTAGGAACCGGTTTCAAGGACGCAGCCTTAAGAAAGCAATGTGTTGCTGAGGCCATCTGGGCTGAATATGTGACTGAGCCCTGTTAAGGCTTCTATGTAAACTTGTAAGATTCTGGCGGGCGGGCGCAGAGAGCTAATTGTCTTGTGGCACCCAAGACAAGTATCATATGTAAGTCCCCTTGCTTATTAAACCTGCCACCTACCAAGCTGGAGTGGTCTGCCTCTTCCTTTGGTCTCTCCTTCTCATTTGTCTACGGAAGCCAATTTGTGAACCAACACACCCACATTATGGAGCATTATCTGCTTTGCTTAAAGTCTGCTAAGAAAGAGGCTTTCGAGAAAAAAACATTTCATCAAGTAAGAGAGCGAGCTATGCAAATAAGTGTCTGGGAAGGAGAAATCCGGGTAGTGTGAGAAGTACAAGGGCTTTGAAATGAGAGTATGCCAGGCACGCTGCTGGAGTCATGTGAACAAGGGGGAGAGGAAGGGAGAAGGGTGTCAGAATTTGAGTGGGCAGAGCATGTGGGCCTTGTAGGTCTTCATAAAGGCTTGGGTCTTATTCTGAATAAAAAGGAGGGGAGGTTTCAACAAGGGAATAATATGATCTGATATAGCCTTTAACAAAATTACTGACTGTTGTGTTGAGAATGGACTGCAGGTGGGCAAGAGCAGAAGCAAAGAGACCACTTGGGAGGCTATTTCCATGATTCAGGTGAGAGACGATGGGGGCCTGGATCAGTGTGATGGCAGTTGGGGGCAGGGAGGAAGATCAAGGGGAAGTGGTTGCATTCCGTGTAATGTTTGAAGGTGTAGTCAGGAAGATTTGCTCATAGACTGGATATGGATTGTGAGAGAAAGAGAGGAATCAAGATTTTTGCCTTGGACCAACAGAGCTGCCATTAATTGAGGTGGTGAAGTTTGCAGGAGTGCTTTGGAGTGGGGTCACTATACATCAAAGACTCCATTTGTGACAGATAAGTGGGGGTGCTAACACATATTCTAAGTGGAGATGCTAAGCAGGCAGTTGGATATACAGGTCCAGAGTTTGTGAGCAAGATTCAGGCTGGAGATACAAACTAGAAAGTCCCCAGCATACAGATGCCATTCAAAGCCCTGAGACAATAAATGATCTCACCCAGAAAGTGAGAGTAGATACAGAGGGGCGCTTTAATACTTGAAAGTTAGAAAGATGAGGAGAAACCAGCAAAGAGGAAGACAAAGAAGTGAGTGGGGTATTGTGGGAGCCAAGGAAGAAAGTGTTTGAAGGAGAAAGTGACCGACGTGTCCAATGCTACAGCTGAGGACTGAGAAGTGATCACTGGACTTAGCACTGTGTGGGGCATTTGTGACTAGGGCACTTTTGGTAGCGAGATGGAGACAAAATCCGATTGGATGGACTCATGGGGCATTGGAAGCAGAGAACTTGGAGATGGTGAGCAGAAGCAGTGCTACTATTTAATATAGTAAAAATAGCAGCCCACGTGTTTGTGGATGAGGATGGTCTGGTAGACAGGAGAAAGTTGGCGATGCAATAGAAAGAGGAGGAATGCTGCAGCCACAGTCAGGCTCACAGTAAATGAGCCACTTTATCAGACAGGAAGAAGACTATGTGGGTCCAGATGCAGGGTGGACGGCAGCTGTGGTGCTGGGAACTTGTGCAAGTTCGCGTCTAATTCTTTCCATTTTCCTAGTGAAGTAGGAAGCAAGGTCAAGCTCAGCTGAGAGACTGAAGTTAGGGGGACAAGAGGTTGAAAGTTTGAGGAGAAAGGTTTTTAAACATCACAGTGCTGAATTGTGCTTGAATTTGTATGAGTTGGGGACAAGGTCAGTAGTTAAAGCACAGAATAGACAAAGCCTGCAGTGAGCTGACCCAAAGGTTCCAGATCAGCTCAGTGTTCACAGCAGGGAGGGAAGAGGAGAATGCAAAGGACCCCAGGATGCCCACTGCAGCACAGCAGGTAACCCCATTCTGTGCATCAGGTAGGAACTGGGGATACCAGTCATTTGCCATGTTGGCAGTATTGTACCCCATTGTGAGGTCTGTCAGTGTCTCCAGAAAGCAACTGATGAAGAGCACCCCCTCCATCTTGCTCATTTTCTCCCTTCGAATAGGGTCAAGCAGGCTTCCCCTCCTGCCCTCCTCATCTTTGATGGCCGGCCCACTCCTCTAAGGACACAGGTGAACATGGCAGTGGGGTGGGTCGGGGACTGCTGTGAGGAAGGAAAAAAAAAAGGGCCCTTCTAATCCCTATGCTCCAAGGAGCTCCTCGTGTGCAAAGGCACACGTCTCAAGTGCGGTCCCCAAAGTAGAAGCATCAGTTTCATCCGGGAAATCATTAGAAAAGTAAATTCTCAGACCCCTCTGACACCTACTACATCAGAGTCTCAGAGCCCTCAGAGCAAAAGGCCCAGCAAACTGTGTTTTAGCCAGGCCATTCTGTGTACAGGGAAGTTTGAGGACCACTGTTTGGAGGCAGGCTGGGTAAGTTGCTATCTGCTCTTATCCAGGAGTGCCACCTATTGGGCAAGCTCCTCAGGTGCTGGGCAGTTAATACAATATAAACATGAGGGAATTGCCTTTTATTTTTCTCTATTTAAACAACTTCATAAACCCAAAACATAAGGCAACTTTCTTATGACCCTTCACATTATGCAAACACTAATTTTACATGGCTGTAATAAATATATTGAGACTTATATTTTTTCAAAAACATTTCGTACCTACTTTCCATGCATTAGCCCAGTAGAACATATAGTCAATATTTTTGCTGTAAAATTCCATTATAATAAAATTAGGTAGTCACAGTGACCACATTTTCAATGTGAACCGAACATACAGTCTGACTAAGGATGAACAAACAGATGGGAAATCTTAGAATTTTGTTATCGTATCACAAATCAGTCCATTATTCCATGATTTCAGATGCCTGAGCTATTTCTAGTTTTCAGTAGTTATAAATAATAAATCAATAAGTACATTTGTACAATAGGCTGGGTGGGGGTTGGGGTTTTTTGTTTTTGTTTTTGTTTTTTCATTTATTTCTTCGGGATTCAAAGAACTTGCTAAAATAAAATTTCCAGCCCAAAAAAACCCAATAGTGCCACAGCATTATTAAGAGTAAGTTAAAAGAAAAACTAGAAATAATCCAAATGTGTAAACAAAAGAATTGGTAAGTTATAGTTCAGTCATCACAAGTGCTATTCCACAGGCGTCTTAAATTGTGTTTATAACAAGCTTAAAACAACCTGTCGTCAGGGAATTTTGTCAAGATTGTGGCTTCGCAGCATCTTTGGAACACCCTTCTTTGTTTGTCCTGCTCCCATGGTAAAAGTCAGAAAACTTGGCTTTATCAGATACACTAGCACATGGCCCAGGGTTCATCCATCAGACATACCAAGGTAAGACTCTGATTCAAGAGTGAGTCATACTAAGAAGCAGGAAACACATGGAATCCACTTTCTGGTAAGGGTGACATTGGCTTTGAGCATTCCGAGGTTTTGGTATCTGGTCCTCAGCATACAAGGTGCAAGCTGTGGGTCTGTGTCCGGTGGTCTTCACCTGGGGGTGTGGTTTTTGGCTTGACCATTACGCCTGGCTGGGTAACCTTTCATCCCACCACTCCGATCCTCTCAGAGACCTGTGAACCATCTAATTTTCTTGAGTATTGTGTGCTTTCTGCTTATGTGCTTGTTCTAGTACTTTTGCTGAGGAACAAATCAGTGGCGATGGATATCAGAGGAATGGTTCCCCCTAAGGATGCAGAGGATGAATACTGACTGAGAAGAGACACGAAGAACTTCTGGAAGGCTGGGGATGATCTATATTGTGATGTGGGTGGTGATTTCACAACTGTATACATATGTAAAAGTGAATCGAGGTATTTAGTATATTAATGCCTTTTAAGTACTTTATTCCATTCCTCGGTAAAAAGTAGAAATGTAATTCCTGTTTAAAGTAGCTATTGGATTCTGTCAGTAACAACCGATACCTTCACCTGAGGAAGACGGTGGCTGGCCCCTCTGGAAATTAAGCTCACTAGAAACTCATCTCCCCTCTGGACACACCCAGGAGAATTTTTCTACAGGACAGATATCAACAATTAAGCATTGTAACACTAAAATGTTAAAAGCCCAGGAATAAAACAAGGCAGCTTTTGAAGATATGAGTGAATGCAGGCTGTACACCGCTGAAGGATGAATCAAGAACCTGAAAGGTTACATTGAGCAACTTTCCAAGAACACAGCACAAAGAGATAAAGGGGCAAAAAGAATGAAGAAAATTGTAAAGACAAACTGAGGAAAGATTCAGTAGTTACAAGGTTCCTCTAAAAATTGTTTTCAACGGGAGATAAACTAACACTCCAAAAAAATATATGGCAACAATCAACAAATTCCCAGAATTGAACGCAAAGACGAGTCTTAGGTAGAGACCTCTGAGTGCTAATCCATACTTTTTAAAAAACACGCATTGAGACACTGGAAAATTTCCAGAAGGAGAAAAATAAAGAACTACCTAAAAGCTAACAGAACAAAAACATCTGAAAAAAATGAGAAGGGGATTGATGTAAGCATTCTCATCAGGAAAATGATTGCCAACATATTGATAATTGCTGAAATGAAGTGATAAGTACACAGGGTTTCACTACATTATTCCTTATAGTTTTCTGTAAGATTAAATTTTTTCATAACAAACAGTTTTCTGTTTCTCTTTTTGTCTTTTTCTGGATGCAAGGAGATGATAGAGTAACATCTGCAAAGTGCTGAGAGAAAATATCTTTGAACTTTGAATTCTAAAGCCATTCATATT
Organism: Carollia perspicillata; assembly: GCA_004027735.1. Taxonomy (NCBI): domain Eukaryota; kingdom Metazoa; phylum Chordata; class Mammalia; order Chiroptera; family Phyllostomidae; genus Carollia; species Carollia perspicillata. The sequence goes on along the minus strand of PVKM010001432.1, from coordinate 61,188 downwards.
GTCAAAGAGTGAGGGTGAAATAAAGACACTTTTGAATTACAAGGACTCAAAAGTTTGAATGTACCAGATGCTCCGAATGAACATAAGCAAGGAGAAAAATGAAGCCAAATGGGGAGGTGGGAGACAAGAAGCAATGGAGAGCAAAGAAATCAGTAAAATGTGCGATAAATCTAAATTATCATTGCTTTTAAGGATTATGGTCTTTAACACCAAAACTGTGACTAAAATTCAAGCTCCATCCACATGGGAAGTGGTAGGGGAGGGACCAGGGGGTGGAGATCGGGGACACAAAAGCTTCTAAGGGTCTAATTTGGCCCAGGTTGGTTACAGGGAAAGTAACTGACCTTTAAAGGAGTGCTCCTCAACCTGTGCTGTGTATACGAATGACCTGGGGATCTCGTTAAAGAGCAGTTTCATATTCAGCCTGAGAGTCTGCATTTAAAACACATTCCCAGAAGGCACTCGAAGCAGCAAGGCTTTCAACTATAAGAACTGTGTGGACTCAGAGGGAACATATGCTAAATTTCCTTTCCTCTGTTCCCAACATGTAAACATGATAAAGACAGTGACTCAGGAGATACTCAGGGCCATGATTCTTTAACTCAGGGAGGAGAAAAGGGGTGGAAACCCATAGCAGTGAGTGCGAGCTTAACACGTGGGCCAGGAAGAGACCAGGAAGGACATGACCCAGACAGCAAAGTCTGAAGTTTCCTCTTTGTTTTGTTTTCACGTTTGGATTTTCATTTGTTTCAGTTTCAGTGAGGTATAACTGAAAAACAGCATTTATGAGTCGAAGGTGTCCAGCATAATGACTTGCCTTACATATATTGTGAAATGAGCTCCACTATACGTTTACTGGCCATCCACCACCTCATAGAGATACAGAAAAATACAAAATGGTTTTCCCCTTGTGATGAGAACTTTTAGAATCTACTTCCTTAACAACATTCAAACATTCCACATAGCAGTGTTAACTATAGTCATCATTCTGTATATTACATCCCCAGTGCTTGCTTATCTTATAACTGGAAGTTTGTACCTTTTGACCACAAGTCTGGAATTTCAATTCCAACCAAGGAATAAGGAACCTCCAAACCCCATCCCACCCCTACTCCCAGTGGGGAATCTAATGCAGTGAGCTCATGCTCCCTGAGCTGTATCTAAAGGCTGAACAAGTCCTATCTTCTTAGAAGTGGAGCTACAAAGGGCTTACGTGCTATACAACAAGAAAGCAGAGATTTGCACGTCAGCCACCACGGGTACATGAGCTCCTGGTTTGGCATGGTGACATGCCCACAGGCAAAAGCCATGAGCCATTTTGTTCTCAACAAACAATCATAAAACCAGTGTCCACAGACGGTGAGTGGGAGAGGAAAAAAAGCCTCCATGAAGATAAGCATTCAAAAAAATAATTACAAAGGCCACAGTGAACCCTGAAAGCACAAAACGAAGCCATAGAATAAAGTAGAACTAATAGAACATTCTGGAAAGGACTTTTAAATAAATGTATTTAAAATAACAAACAAAAGCAGGTGGCTATGAATCAAGAACAGATGAAAATCTTGGAATCTTTTTTAAAAACACTGAAACAATTTTTAGATGGTGTATTAGTCAAGGCCTAGTCAGGAAAAGAAAAATCTCTCTAAATATTTTCAACAAAAGGAACTTGGTACAAGGAGTTTATTACACAGGTGATAGAGGAACTGAGAGGACAAGAGGAGACAGTAAGGCATTCCAGAGATTTAAAAAAGCAGGAAGCTGCTACCATCAGCATGGCTGAAGGGACAGCAGGTGAGGTTGTTATCAGGCCCCGGCATTTAGAGCAATCTGATGGGAACTAGAGATGGAGACACAGACATTTCCGGAAACATTTCTCAAAGCCAAGACACAGGGAAACAAATACCCTAGTTTCTCCCCTCCCTCTCCCTCAGGTCATCTGCTAATACCTCCCTTTGGCCAAACTACCCACAAGGGATCATGGGATACATATTTCCTTAAAACACGGAAGAGAGTAGGGTAGGGAATGAATCTGAGAACACACTGACAAATGCCTAACATAATGAGCTAAACAAGAGAATAGGCACAAAAAAGTGAAGTAGAGATTTAGAAAACAGAGCTTCCAAAATCACTCAGAGGCAGCACACTCATAAAAAGACTGAAAATATGAAAAAGTAATTAAGGACTAGGAGGATAGATTGAGAGGCACCAAAACAAACTTAATAAAAGTTCCAGAAAGTGAAACTAGAAAGTATCCGGAAGTAGCAATATTTAAGGAGACGATGCCTACGAATTTTCCAGAACTGTAGAAAGGCAGAGTCCCTAGAATGAAACAGCTATTTCTAAGAAATAAGCTGTATTCTTTGTACAAAGCATTCCACTGAAAACAACTAAAAATATGGATACTTTTTTTTTTTTTTTTACAAAATCTCAAAAGCTAATGAAAGAACACCAGGCCAAGAGGAAGCAGGAGCTATGCTCACTTCGGCAGCACATATACTAAAACTGGGAAAAGCAAGAGCCTACAGAACAAAACCCTTTCAGAACTCAGAATCACTGTTATCCCAAGGGATCTGCTAATAAGGAACACTTGTGCTTTGATTTTAGCGGCTTAATGGGAACTTTGGAACATAGAACAATGCCAGGGCCTGCCCAAGGAAGAGAAGTACAGGCAGACCCCAAAGATATTGCAGGTTACGACATTCCAGACCCCTCAATAAATAATCGCAATAAAGCGGGTCATAATCTTTCTGCTGGTAGAGGGTATTGCCTTTGACTTGCAAAAAACACAACATCTGTGAAGCGCAATAAAGCAAAATGCAGTAAAATAAAATAAGGATGCCTGTAATCGGAGCCCTTTCCCATGTTAAGCTGGGACCTCACTGGTGTGGCGACATTTAGAGCAGGGGAAAAATGTGGGAAGGAGAAATCCTTCCCTGTGAAGTTGTGACCATGAACTTTCAGCTCAGGTTCACATTGCCTGAGTAGTTCTGGGAAATGAGAGCTGTGTACCTGCTTTAAAGTGGTTCCAGATTGGGACTATCCCAGAACGAAAAAGCAAAAAGGCAAAACTTCTTTGGAGAAAAGCAGCTTCATCCTAGGCTTCAGTGAATCTGGAAAATAATTTTTCAAGTATAGTCATCAGTATAAAGAAAAAAATAACCAGGCTTATAGGAGAATAAGTCACCATGAGTTGAACCAGCTGAAGCACCAGACTGCACAATCAGACTTAGCAAAACTGCAGATAGAGATTAATGCTTACTTTATTTAAAGAAATAAAATAACTACAAGGAAGGAAAACTATAAAAAGTGACCCTTCTTGCCCTGGCAGGTGTGGCTCAGTTGGTTGTAGCGTTGTCCCATGCACCAAAAGGTTGGGGGTTCAATTCTAGCTCAGGGCACGTACCTAGGTTGCGGGTTCAATCCCTTGTCTGGGCACATGCAGAAGGCAACCAATTGATGCTTCTCTCTCTCCCTTCCTCTCCCTCTAAAAGCAATGAAGAAAACCATCCTTGGGTAAGCATAAAATTTTTTTTTTCAATCGACTCTTCATGGTTTCCAATACCATTCTCCATAAAAGGAATCAGTGCTCCTTGGAGAAAAGGTGGTTTCTAAGGCTGGGGCAGGAAAAGTATAATATGAACCTGGAGTATCTTGCAGTGTCAGAAAGTAAGAAAACACTCAAAAGAATAAAACCATGGGAGTATTGCAAAGGAACACAGGAGACAACCCAAAGGAGCTACCAATAGCCAAAGCTGGAAGAGTGTGGGCAAGAACAACAAAATAAATAGTGTAGTGTTGACCTATAACCTAAAGTTATATTTATAAAATAAATATTCACGAGTCCATACTGATATCCATGTATACAATAGCCAATGTTCATTTAGAAAATAAATATCCATGAGTCCATACTGATATAAAAATGAAAAAAAATTTTTTTTCAACAGAACCAGTACAAAGAAAAAGAAATAATTTTTGAAGTGTCGAGAGTAAAGAACTGCCTATCCCAAATCACATATTTAATGAAAAAATCCTTTAAAGGGAAGGTGAAAGAAGAGTATGTTTGGACCCCAAGCCGATGGCATTCATCACCAGCAGAATTTCTTTAAAGGAAATAATCCTAACGAGTGTCCTTCAGGCAGAGGGAAAGTGATCCCAGATGAAAGTTTGGATTTGTAAGGAGGAGTGAAGAGCAAGGAAAGTAAACACATGGCCAGTTCTACGTTAATATCAAGTGCACAATATAATAATAATAATGTTTTAAGAGGCTTAATGTATACAATGCAATGGCATATAGGTCAGGAGTGGGGTATAATGGAGTCTTCTAAGGTCCCTGCATGGTCCTGGAGGTAGACAAAAATACCAGTTAACATCAGACCTTATTTAATAAGGCAGAGATACATGTTTAATCTTTGTTACAATGACGGCCCTGCAATTTTACTCCTGGGTATCTGCCCAAGAGAAATTTGAGCCCTGAACACGTGCACCGAAAGGGAAGTACAGAAATGTTCCCAGCAGCAGAATGTGAGATAGCCCCAGATGTTAACAGAGAAGGGATAAAGAAATTGAAGTGGATTCATCCAATGGAACAAAATAGAACCAAGGAGTGGCAGAGAGTCCCTAACCAGAGTAGCTTGACCATCTTCCCCAGCACAGCCATTGGAATGAATGGATTAATTGGTTTCAGTCCGTTTAGGATTAAAAGATTAAAAGTTCCAGAAGACTGAGTCACCCTCACATACTTTAGGCAACATGCTGATACTTTGGCTCTACTGCAAAGATTAGAGGAGGAATCTGGCAGATGGAGCCTTCAGGGGCCTCTTTAGTTTCTCAAGCAGGAGTTCTGCCAGAGTGTCAATTTATCATTCCACCAAGATTGTACGCACCTAGGGAATTGCCCAGAAGTAATGGTGCTTGCTGTTAGGAAGGCCAGATAACTATTGGGTGGTACCCCCCTTGCCTCACAAAACAGTCCATTCCTTTGGTCGCTCATTATTCACATAACCCATCTTCCCATGTACACACTTTCCAAAATTCTGTTATCTAAAATAATGTGTTTTTTTTTCCGCCTTACAACATAAAATGTACTCACCCTTCCCAGAAAGAGACACACCAAAGTCTCCTAAGTTTCTGTGTGCAGCTGCAAGATAGAGATCTTTGGATGAGATCTGTTCCTCTTCAAATTCCATCACTATTCTGTAACCTACAGTCTAAATAACAGGTTTCTCTATCTTCATCTGTATTGAGAAGGGAGTCGGTCAAACTCATGAGAAATTCTTTAAACTATATAAATACACATAGTTAGCAGGGAAGGGAATTTGAGGACCATCTCTAATCTTCATTTTTGCAACTAGCTGTAAGGTTTGCCTCCTCTAGTATATAATCCTAACACCTCTTGCCTTGCTGCGGGAGGGGTCCCAAACTTTAATCCCTGAGTATCTATGCCCTCGTCAGTCCTTCCTGCTTAGGCGTCCCATAGTCTTCCATTCATTTTACCCAGGGGAGCCCCCTGACTTCCATCCATCCTCTGGCCTGCCCCCATCGGGTGGCCGCAACCTAGTTTGCATTGATGAGAGGCAATGAACTAAGCCATATCATACCCCCCTTGTTTTTGACTTCACACAGTGGTATTGGGGAAAGGCCAGCAGTTTGTGCACTGGATAACCCCAGTGACTCTCTACATTACTGTCCTTGCTGAAACCAGTGGCTCTTCCTTGTGCCAAAGGGACAGACTCCATGTGACCTCAGGTTCCCACAGGCTGTCCTAGTACTCGCAGCAACGGGCAGCTGATTTTCTCAGAACTGCTGTGCAACTCCTCCGGGTAGCTGGCATCCAAGCTCGGATCCACACCCTCCCCCACTATACACGCACACACACCTGCTCTCACAGCGCCCCTAAAAAAGGGAGAAAACCTGCCACTGCAACATGAAAAGATTTCCAACCTCACTAATAACCAGGGCAATACAAACTTACACAACAAGACATCATTTTTCACCCACCAGACTGGAACGTATGACATTTTGGCAAGACTCGGGGCAAGCAGGCACTTTCCGTGCTTCAAGTGGCACAGACATTTTGTTCAGCAATTTGGCAGGGTCGTATCACTAGGACTAAAAACCCACTTATTCTGTGACCCAGCATCTCCCCTGTCAGGGGTCTGGCCTAGAAAACACACTCTGGCATAGACAGGTACGTGATGTTCACTGCGGCATGCTGTACGATAGTGCAAACCTGGGGAAAACCTAAAGGTCTTGATGGGAGAGAGAGAAGGAAAATGTGAGACTTCATTTCATAGCCCAGAAGGATAGAGCCACATGTATCAACATGGATTTCAAAACTGGATGAGATGGCTGAGTGAAAAAAAAAAAAAAAAAAAACAGCAACAAGGAGGAGTGAAAAAAAGTGAATGATATTGCAAGAGTGTATTATTCTTGTAAAAACAAGCACATGCATGTCTATGTAATTTGTTTAAGTTCTGGAAAGATTTACTCCAAAGTCATAATAAAGAGTGGGGAGGTGGGGAGGAGAGGGACCTAGCTAGAACAGGTTCCTGTCAAAGAAGACTTTAGCTTTATCTACAGTGTCCTTATTTTCACCCAGGGGATGTGTTCATGTTTCATTCTTAGAATTGAAACTTAATAGTAAAAATAATGCATGTTATGTTGGAAAGTAGATGTACGTTAAAATACTCACTCAACCTGGTGTAGAGTAAAGACCTGCCTTTCGTGACATCTTCTCTGCAAGACTATGTTCTCAGTGGTCCCAGAAGCTTCCAGAAGTACACCCCTGGTGATGCAAGGTCTAACAGGCTAACCAGGCAGGCACAGTAGAAAGTCTTTTTGAGCTTTATTAAGCCAAATTCAAACAGCAAACTTCTGAAGCTTTTGATAGCCATAAAAATAGTAATCCAGCTTTGGCCCTTGAATTAGTACTTACTGCTGCCTAACAAATTATCCCAGAACTTAATGGCTCAGAACAACAACACTGATTCTCTCCCAGTTTCTGTGGGTCAGGAATTTTCACAGTGCCATAATCAAGGAGTTGACCAGGGCTGCAGTTTCATCTGAAGACTCCACGGGGCAAGGACCTGCTTTCAAGCTCACTCAGAGGTTGTTGGCAGGCCCGGGGGTCTCTCACATTGGACTGAGCGTCTCGGATTCAATGAGGGCCTCAGTTTCTCACTGGTGCTTAGCAAGAGGCTTCCCTCAGTTCCTTGCCACGTGGGCTTCTCCGTGCTATAACTCATAGCACGGCAGCTGGCTTCATCACAGCCAGCAAGGCAGAGGCACCCAGAGAGAGACAGTTTGCGACCAGGACAGAGGTCACAGTTTTTTGTAACCCAATCTCGAAAGGGATATCCTATCACTTTTGTGATAGTCTCTTTACTAGAAGCCAGTGACTAGTGCCACACCCACTCTGGGAGAATATCGTCGGGGTCCAGTTCAGAAGCTGCTACCACAGCCCCGTGAAGGATTTGAGGTTCTGTTCATGTTATGTTCAAATGGGGCCTGTGGGAGCAGGGGAGGGAGTGCTCCGGGAATGGAGGAGGCACCTCCCAAAAGACCTCTGAAGGAGAATTCCTGGTGTTGTTAGAGTGAATGTTAGCAAATCCAGTAGATGGCACCCTTCACTGTGAACTGGTACGCATTCCCGGGAGAACAGCACCTTCTGACACAGCCTACAGTGGGAATGGAAACTTAAGCAGCCAATCAAATATTCTTGTTAATAGGGGATTCTCACAAATCCCATATTAATGGTCCATTTTCAAAGAACAATACCACAATTCTAAGTGATTTCTGTGATTTTCTTTTTAAGGTTTTGTTGCAGATTTTGACATGTATGGTGGCAAATTGTATCATAGCAATGTGTAAAGGCATTGCCCGTAAGCCAGGATCTGGGTATTACTAAGAGAGCAGTAATTGTATTTTGTTTTGTTTTGTTTTTTTTTACGGGTTGAGTTTGAGAAAGAGAAAGAGAGAGACATCAATTTGTTGTTCCACTTATTTATATATTCATTAGTTGAGGCTTGTAATGTGCCTTGACCGGGGATCAAACCCACAACCTTGGCATATAGGGACAACACCGTAACCAGCCGAGCTACATAGCCAGGGCAAGAAAGCAGCTGTTTTAAACTAAGAGCCCCTCAAGTCAGCATCACAACTGACAAATGTAACATATGGCTATTTGTGCCTAACAAAAATGGCCATACCATCAATTGACTTTTAAACTTTCCTTCATATGGTTAAAATCTCTGGGTTGTTATGAATGTGATGGGTCATCTAGCAGCGTTTTTTAACTTACTGTATGCGACTTATTAGTGTATCAGAAGGGACATTCCCATGGGGCTGAGCAGTGCTCTGGGTGGTTAATTTGAAGACTACACATGGAGTGTTCTCTCTTTCTCTGTCTCTCTGCCCGTCTGTCTCTCTTTCCACTCCCCCTTCATCCCTTGTTCTCCAGGGGCTTGCGCTAAGCACTGGACAGCAGCAACACGTACTCTCTGCCTAAAATTGACCCAGGAAGCCAGCAATCCCCAATAGAGAGAGAGGCAGCCAAACATTCTCCACTCCACTCCAGCCCCATAATCCTCCCAAGAAACTCCAAAATCAGAGCCAGCATCCCAGCCATACAAGCAGGAAGTTTAACATATAAACACAAACATGCAAAACTCACAGAATATTGAGGAACTTCACTGCCATGAAAGACTGGCTCCAAGCTCAACCAATACAAAAAAATACCCAAGTTGCCTCTGGTATTTATGAACAGACAGTTGTATGCGCGCGTGCGTACGTTTCCTTTCCATTCTACCTTTAGGAATTTGAAACATCACAAGGCTGAGGTAACAGGAGAAGGACTTTTTTTTGAAAAATGTACTTAAGCCCTGACCGGCGTGGTTCAGTTGTTCTGCAAAGTAAAAGGTCACAGGTTCGATTCCGATCAGAACACATGCCTAGGTTGAGGGTTTGGTCCCCAGTTGGGACACATACAAGAAGCAGGCAATCAATGTTCTCTTTCGCATCAATATTTCTCTTCCTCTCTTTCTCCCTCCCTTCCCCTTTCTCTAAAAATAAATAAATTAAATCTTTTTTAATGTACTTAAAAACTCAGGAGACATGAATTCCTTCAACATAATTAGGTTCAAAATGTACACCAGCATGAAGTTATCCTCCACAGAAACGTCTCGTTGCTTTGTAAGTATTTCTCCCATGGGTCATAGCACCACAATGAACTGTCCAGCTGCCCACTTCTACCTTTGGGGCCCGAAGCTTCTCCTCCCCCATCCAAGAGGGGGACTGGATGGAATGCAGTGAAACTGACAGCCCATGGTAGAGGTAATAAAAAGGCCAAGGAATATGGGGAAGGGGCAGAGACGTTGGAAATGTTTCAAGGATGTTGCTCTCCATTAGCAGAAGGTCTGGACACAGGAGCACAAGATGAGTTGAATGGACGAGGACAACTTGCCAAGTTGTTCTTTAGACTACATATGGCTTAGATTATAAAGTAAGGAGCCAATGTTGTGTGATTGCTTGGCTGAAGAGTCGGGCACGCTATATCTTTTACCTCTCCAATCACACAAATGTTGCTTTCTGCTCATTAGAACACGGAGAGGTAAAGGTCACACATGGGGTGGTTAATGACCATCTTGTCCCTTCCCCAGTACAGCAGGGGGCATAGGGCCTGGCCAACATTTTTGGGTGCTGTAAGCCATCTTTGAGTTTTAAAGTATGATATTCAGCTGGACTTTAGAGTAAAACTTCTGCATTAAACTTGAACAAGAAAACATTTTCACCATGAGTGTCAGACTGTTGGAACAATGATGTTACAGGACAGGAGTGGCCCAGATCCAAGCTGTAATAGATCTGCCATTCACCCAGAGAGCCCACAAGACGAACCTTGGGAGGTCTGAAGTCAGGGTGGCAAATTTGGGGAAGAATATGCTGTTAGAACTGCAAATATTGGAGCGAAAACCAAATACATGTGGCATTATGTAAGTCTACCAAATTGAGAAAGTCTGGAGTTGTAAATCAGATGTCATTTAAAACATAACCTCCACAGATGTCCAGTTTCTTAAGATATTAAAGTTGTTCCTGAATGGGGACAGAGGTCTGATGACCAACATGCCCACATTCACTCAAGATCCTAGGCCCACCCCACCCCCCAGAGCCATCAGCCCCCTGGGACTTGGCTTGGAAATCACTGACGTGGAGTACTTGCTACCAGAAACATGGCCAAGTGGTGAGAAGAGCCCCTTAAGGTGCTAGCTGGAAAGAGTCTAATCTGTGATTACAGTTGCCAGTGAAATAGGATAAGAGTGGAAACTGTAAGAAAGGAGCATCAACCTTCAATACAGACCACTGGCAGTATCATGGCAACTCAGAACCCTTCTCCCCCAAAATGTGGAAATGATGAAGACTCTTAGGAAGAGTTGGATTTAACTGAGTATGCGAGAAGGCACCACTGGTAGAATCGTGTTTGGAGCCACAGTTCTGGACCTATGGTACAAAAATACTCAGTAGCCACCTGGATTGTAATGGGTGGAGTGGCTAGTGTGCAGGATTTTTATTCCAGAAAGTTGGAAAATGCAGCAACTGCAATAGGTGGAAGCTTTCTTTTCCTTCAGATTGTTAGTCACAGTGGCTATGCACAGGTCGACTGGAAGAAAGTTGAAAAAGGCGTAAACAAAGCAAAAAAAAAAAAAAACAGATTAAGAAGTGAGCAGATTAAGGCAGCACCTGAAATCAATGATATAATTGAAGAGGAGCAGAATTGGTCCAACAGAACATTGCGATACCCAGTGGATTTGGGGGAGGCTTTCTGTAGGTCTTACATCTTAAGGATATGAATCTTCTACAATAGTGGAATCACCTGTGGGAAAAGAAGTGGTGGTGACAAGGTGACCTTTCAACATTACATGCCACCAGACTCTCCAGGGTGATGAGTAACAGCTAGCTGCATGATATCAAACCCACAACTTAGCATTTTGCCATCTGAAATTTGGCAAACTAGTATCCTCTGTAAAACAATCTATGTGGTATGTGTACAATAGTATTTCTGAGCAAGACATGGCTTTCATTTATTTAAAGCAGATGTTCTTCACTCTGCTTTATAGTATAGTGCCAATAATTAAACATTTGTATTATAGCTTCAATATTAGGGCTGACTTTTTAAAAAAGATATGTTTGCAATAAGTTGAAGAACTGCAGTGCTCTTATGTGGGAGGATTTAGAAACAGAGTCATTAAAGAGATTTAATACCAATTTTAGGGGTTTTTTCCTGCAATTCTTACTTTGCTTATATAATAATTGTAGTAAACAGTTTCAAGGAAGTCTCTTGTAAGGAAATATTACATGTTTAAAGCCTTTTTTCTTTTTTGATGTCTATAGTTATAAAAACATACCTTCATGTGTGTTTCATATCTTCATATATATATATGAAGGGAGCATCAATTAAATGACTCCCACATTAGGGTTGTTCATGGACCCTAAGTCACCAAATTGTTTGCTTGTTTGATTTTGAGAGCTGCCTCATAGCCCTAGAAAGAATAGCAGAATAGACAATGGTTGCCATTCCTATGTCCAATTTATTATCACACGTTGGTAAGAAGGGGAAAAGGCCACTATCTACTTCTTCAGACTGGAGCAACTATGAGGGGGGCATCTCCTGGGAAGGGAGGCAGCAATGCCGGACAACCAGAAACACCAATCTTCCCTCACTATGTTCAGTGTCTAAGGGAGAAAGATTCACCTCTCCCTTAGGTGCACCTCATGTTGCATCTCTTGGGTTTTCCTTTGTTATGGAGAATCCACAGTTAATGTGCAGGAGATTAAAAAAATATGTAAAGAACATAGAGATTCCACACTGGAAAAAGAAGAGCAAATAGGGGGAATAAAGAAGCTGTATAGACTGGACAGTCGAGGGGATTTGAGAGTGTTGGAAAGTGATAGTGAGAGAGATTTTCAGAGTTCTGTTACCAGCAGTGGGGAGAAGGAATAGTTAAGATCACTAGATAGGCATTAAAAATGCATTTCCTCTTGGTTTTTCTCAAGAGACCAAGTAGAACTGTAAATTACTCATCGTGGATGTTGGCTGCTGACCTAGATTTCTTTGGATGAATGCCTCGCAGTAACTGGATCACATAAGGCCCTGACTTAAATTAAAATTATTAAGAGTCTATATAGCACAGAGAAAGTGACTTAAAATTAATTATTAATATCTGGAGAATGATTAGTGAGGCTCTCACATTTATAAAACAAGAATTGGCCATTAAGAAACAAACTAATTAAAGACTGGAAAACAAAAATTTGAATATTGAAAACTCTCTTGTTGTAGAACAAGTTTTTCTGAGTGATTTTCTTAGAACACAGTGTGGAAGGGGAAACAAAAGAGCTAAAAATATGGAAGTTAAGAGAACAAGGACACATCCATATGTATCGGCATTGATGTAATGAAAGTTCCAGAGTGGCTGAAGAGAATAGAGGGGGGGAAATAATAAAAGAAATGAGATGGAAATTCCCCAGAGGTTAAAAAAAGACACCCTTTTCATACTTAAAAAGTCAATCATATGCCAAGCAGGATATATTTAAATTTTTAATCTGAATCTATTATGGTGAAAATATCAGAACACCAAGTATAAAAGAAAAAAATCCTTAAACTTTCCAAGGAGGAAAAACATATCATCTTCGAACGAACTAGAATAACATTATTCTCAGAAGTCTCCTCACTGCCTCTAAATGCTATAAGAAAAAATATAGCTTTAACTATCAAGACTGAGAACAGAAGAGACATATTCAGACATGCAAAGACTCAAAGTTTCCGTTCCCAAACCCTTTTCAGGAATTTAGAGAATGTGTTCCAGCAGGTGACTATGTAAGCCTAGAAAGAGAAAAACAAAATATTAAAGGAACAGTAACTATAACCAGGAAAATAATAAGTAGAAATAATTTACGCACGGCAGCTGCACAAATAGACCTGGGCAGATACCAAGCCTGTTGAAACAGGGGGAGGAGGCTCACCGAGAAAAATTTTTGAGAATAAAATCCAACCAACCAAATACTGAATCCAAATAAAGAGCTCAAAACGGCACTGCAGTTGTGAAATGGCTGGTGATCAACATTGTATTTATATATTTAGAGCTAACGCTAAACAACTGAAAATTGTGATTATAGAATAGAATGCAAATTTCAAACACTTTGATGAAGTCAAATAACAACAACAACAAAAATGAAAGGTAGATTTTCTCTTTCTGGCAATAGTGGACTAACTTGTTGCGGGCCAACTCTCAGCAAGTACAACCAGAAAAACTACGTGATGTATTTTTTTTAATCTGTTTGAAAGTATCAGAGCCAATTCAATGAGGACTTTGAGAGCCAAGATAAAGAGAGAGAGAGACATGAGAAACACAAAGATGAGACCAACATTCATTTCTGGCTGCTTTTCCCTTCCAGGCATTTACTGATTCTAAAAAAGCAGCTGAAAGGCTGAGAGGCTTAGCAGAGCAATGACTCATAAACCGAGGAGCTGAGCAGTGCTTCCAACAGTCTCAAAGGGATAGGAGGGAAATTAAAAGTTTCGGGTCCACCGAGGCGAAGAGGCCCTGATAAACACTCCATATTTTCAACTGGAATCTCAGAAGAGCCATATATTAGGAAATAAGGATGAATCAGAAATGAACAAGCCCTCAAAAAAACTTATTCCCAGCTTCAAATCACTTTAATCCCTGATATTACAGAGAACTGCCTCTCAGCTGCCAGGCTGAATCTAAAGTAAAACTATTCTACAAGAAAATAACACTTCACAGAGAATTAAATTATCTCTGTAATTTTTCATACACAGTGTCAAACATTCCATCATAAATTATTAAGAGGATTATGACCAAGATGGAGTAAGAGGATCAAATTTACCCTCCCATTGAAACAGCCAAAAGATGAAAAACATCTATGAAACACTGGGTTACAAGGCACTGGACATTAGGCAACAAATGACAGTGAGGGGGAAAGCTGGGAAAAGAATGCGGTGAGCCCTAGGATCACCCCAAATTACTGCCTTGGGTTTCGAGAGCACAGTGCAGGGAAGGGGAACCCAGGCAACCTCCCCAAACTGAGAAGACAGCTGAAAATCCTGGTAGATCAAAATAGCTAGAATCTGCAGGAATGACTTCCAGATAGGAGAGAACTGCAAAGAGGGAGAGAACGCCAGCTATCTGCAGAGGGCCCCTCTTGAATATTCAGCAGAGTGTTCATCGGCACAAGCACGTTGCAAAATGACCAAGGCCAGAGAAAGAACCAAATGAAGAGATTAGAGGTTATGGTACTCAGAGTTAAGACAGGGCCAAGAATACCGCTAAACAGTCACTAAACAGACTGTACAACCTCAAAATTCACAGGGAATTTGGCAGAATACTCAGAAGAATCTTGGGTCAGTTGTGGAGATAATTAACCCTAGACTAAACAGTGTTCTGGTTTCATCTAACAACTCTTAAAAGCAAGACCTGAAAGGATCAGATTGTTTTCCAAGTAATTTTACTGTATCACAGAATAAAACTCAAGAATGTTTATAGATCATGGAAGGAGACTTGACTTGGGGTGGTGAACACACAATACAATATACAGATCATGTGTGATAGAATTGCATACCTGAAACATGTATAATTGTATTAACCAATGTCACCCAATAAATTGAATTAAAAAGAATGTTTATAGAAATACAAAATTATCCTTCACTTGACAAGGTAAAATTCACAACGTTGACTATCTAATTAAAAATCACTAGGCATGCAAAGAATCAGGAATGTACAACCCAAAATGAGGGGGGAATCAATCAATCAACCCAACCCCCAAATGACACAGATGTTAGAATTAGTAGACAAGAACATTAAAAAAATAATAAGAGTGTTTCATGTACTCAAAAAGTTAAGACATGGAAGATATTTTTAATAGATCCAAATTGAGCCCTGGCTGGTGTAGCTCAGTGGATTGAGCATGGGCCTGAGATCCAAAGGGTCGAAGTTTGATTCCCAGTCAGGGCACATGCCTGGGTTGCAGGTCAGGGAACCAGGGGGGGCATGTGAGAGGCAACCGCACATTGATGTTTCTCTCCCTCTCTCTCCTTCCCTTCCCCGCTTTTTAAAAATAAACAAATAAACTCTTTAAAAATAAACCTTATTTAAAAAAGATTCAAATTGAACTTCAAGGGATGAAAATTGCAATGTCTGAGATGAAATTACACTGAATAGGATTAAAGCAGATTAATAATAGCCAAAAGTTTTCCTAATACAATGAAAACGATAAACTCACAGATCCAAGAAACCTACCGAATCTCAAGCACACACACAAAAAAAAACCATTAAAAAATAGATACCAAGGCACAGCAGAATCATACTGCTCAAAACCAGTAATCAACAGAAAATCTTGAAAGCAGTCAGACAATAAAAAAACTATTACACAACAGAGAAACAGCGCATTTCTCTTTGGAACAATGCAAGCAAGAAGGCAGTGAAGAAACATCTTTAGAATATTAAAAGAAATCAACCTAGAATTCTATAGCAAATGAAAATGTCTTTTAAAAATGAAGGGAAATAAAGACTCTTTCAAATTTACAAAAGCTGAAAGAAGTCATCACACAATGTGCAAAAGATAGTGTCTTCAATAAATGGTGTTGGGAAAACTGAATATCCATATGCAAAAGAATGAAAGTGGACCTTTTTTTATACCATACACAAAAATTAACTCAAATGGATTAAAGACTTAAATGTAAGACCTGAAACCATAAAACTCCTAGAAGGAAACACAGGGAAAAGCTCTTTGACATTGGTCTTGGCAATGACCTTTTAGATATGACACCAAAGCACCTGCAAAGAAGAGCCAAAGAAAAAAAAAACCCAACAGGTGAGACCACATCAACCTAAAAAGCTTCTGTACAGCCAAAGGATACAATCAACCAAATAGTGCTACCTGTGGAATAAGAGAAAACATTTGCAAACCACATATCTGATAAGGACTTAGTAGCCAATGTATATATGGAACTCACACAACTCAATAGCAAAACAATGTATAACCCAATCTAAAAATGGGTATAAAGCTGAATAGACGTTTTTTCCAAAGAAGACATACAAATGGCCAGCAGATTCATAAAAAAGGTGCTCAACATCACAAATCATCAGGGAGATTCAAATCAAAACCACAGTGAACCTCACACCTGTTAGAATGGCTATTATCAAAAAGACAAAAGACAACAAGTGTTGGTCAGGATATAGAGAAAAGGTAATCCTTGTACATTCTTGGTGGGAACGTAAATTGGTGCAGCCATTATGGAGAAGAGTATGGAGGTTTCTCAAAAAAAATTAAAATAGAATTACCATATGACCCAGCAATCCCACTTCTAGACATATAGCTAAAGGAAATGAAATCAGTTTCTCAGAGAGATATCTGCACTCCCATGTTCAATGAAGCACTTTTCATAATAGGCAAGACATAAAAACAATCTAAGTGTCCATAATGGATAAATAGGTAAAGCAAATGTTATTTATATCAAAAGGAAGATTGTCAACTTAGATGAATATAACTGCCAACCTAGAATTCTGTGTCTAGCAAACACATCATTCAAGGAGAAATATGACATAAAGACATTTTTAGAAACTGAACAAATCTGCCACCAATAGACCTGTAGTAAAGAAAACTCTAAAGAATATTCTTCAGCCCTGGCTGGGTAGGTAGTTCAGCTGGTTAGAGCATTCTCCCATCCCAATATGCCAAGACTGTGTGTTCAATCCCCAGTCAGGGCACATGCAAGTATCAACCAACAAATGCATAAATAAGTGGAACAACAAATCTCTCTCTCTCTCTCTCTATCTATCTCTCTCTCTCCCACCCACTCCATATTTCTCAAATCAAATTTTTTAAAAAAGAGTATTCTTCAGGCAGAACAAAAATGATAACAGAGAAAAGATCAGAGATACAGAAAAGAAGAGCAACAAAAGTAGTATGTATGTGGGTGAAAATGAACACTAACTTATATACTAAAAATACCAATGTCTTAAAATACCAACAAATGACAACAGTAGCATTTAAGCTAGAGGAACTAATGTGGTCAAGGTGTTCTGTAGTCTTTACATTTTCTCAGAGAAATGTAAAATTACCAATTAATATTTGACTTGGGTAAGTTAAGGAACCAGGGTGTAATGTTGTCCAGAGTAACCATTATTAAAATAGTAAAGGAAATTTATTTTTTAAGGATTTTATTTATTCTCAGAGAGTGGAGAAGGGAAGAAGAAAGAGAGGGAGAGAAACATCAATGTGTGGCTGCCTCCTGCACAACCCTCACCAGGGACTCAGGGACCGAGCCCACAACCCAGGCATGTGCCCTTACCCGGAACCAAACCTGTGACCCCTTTGTTCTCAGGCCCGTGCCCAATCCACTGAGCTACACCAGTCAGGGCAAGAAATTTCTTTTAATCTGCAAACTAACATAAAGGGGTAAATGGACTAATAAAAGACAATAAATACAAAATAAAGCAAGTAAGTAGATGAAATACACATCTAAATTTACTCAACAATCTTGGCACCACCAAAAGTGGGAAAACCAGATCTTCTGTACCTAATAATGTGATGCAATATGAAGCATACAGCACTATCTATGAAGTCTTCTTGCAAAAAAAACTGAATATGAATCTAATTAAGGCCTGATATCTAACAATCCTTTTACAAGAAATATGAGCAACAGAAGAACAAGTTAAATGACATCAAAGGACGCAACCAGACAAATAGAATCTGTGGGACATTCCACACTACAAATAACCTGGTTTCTTTAGAAAATCAATTTCATTAAAAAATGCTGGCTGAAGTTCCCTCTACTAGAGAGGAATAATTCAGGAGTGCTCTTTCCCCATCAAAACGAGCTACACATTTACAAACATTACCACTCTCTTGCTGTTTTCTTCAAGTGACAGCGATTTCAAACATTGCAAATTTTCAGCACAATAATGATCATACACCAGAGTATGGGATTAAAGGTATCCTTTCTTCTCCGTACCATTTATGATGACAAGACAAGTCAAGATGTGATATGTAAATGATAGGCATGCACCAAAAAGCAAAATGCCAGTGGGAGAAGTAACAGTTACACACATAAGAAAATTTCCTTCAGCAGAAGAGAGAGTTGGTTCCTTAGGAAAAAAGGGCTCGACAAACAACAAATCCCAGATATGATAAAAATAAAACACACACACACACACACACACACACACACACACCCTAAATAGATCCTAGTGAACTATCTGAACTTCAAAGAGGAAACGAAGGAAAAGACAACATACACAAAGGAGAACCAGATTAGTGTCAGACTAACCATAACACTGAACTTGGAAAACAATGAAGCATCTATAAACTGCGACAGAAAAGGGGTTGTGACCAAGTTTCTACCTACCAACTAAGATATAATTTTTCAAGGCAAAAGTAGATATTTTGAGTAATCCAAGCCTCAGAAAGAATATACACCCACATACCAGAAGTGAAGGCACAAACATGAAGTATACATTAATCAAATGATTAATGTATTTAATCAATTAATGATTAATCAATTTATTCAGCATGGAGATATCAAGTGGGGAAAGATTAAATGAATAAGAAACAGCAGTAGCAATACATCCTGCAATGTACACTTACGTCTAAGTAGATTTTAAATGACTGATATTTGTAATGTTGGAGATAAGAATGAATCATTGAAATAGAAAACATATAGACAAAGCAGAATTCAAGATCAAATGTTAAAGAGAGCATAAACAGATGGTCCGTTAAGGGTACACTTAGGAAGATATGTCAAATATCTATAGAAGTCCAATTACTAAAGCAAGACTTGAAATACAAGAAAACTGCATAAAACACCCTAATGGTGGAAGATGTTAATAGTTTTTCAAAAATCAAAGAAGTAAGTAGTCAGAAATTAACAAGGATATTGAGGATTTGAAAATAAAATCAACGAACTTATATAAAACTAGAGATCAAGCCCTGACTGGTGTGGCTCGGCTGGTTGGGCATCCTCCTGCAAAGCCAAAGGTCGCCGGTTGGATTCCTTGTCAGGGCACATGCCTGGGTTTCAGGTTTGCTCCGCATTGCTGTTTCTCTTTCATATCCATGTTTCTCTCCCTCTCTTTTTCTCTACCTTCCCCTCTCTCTAAAACCAAATACATAAAATCTTAAAACACTAGAGATCAACACTAATGAGATTAATGAAACCTTTTTAAAATCTTTATGTTTTGATCCTCACCTGAGGATATGTTTATTGATTTAGTGGGAGAGGAGGTGGAGAGAGACAGAGAGAGAAACATTCATGTAAGAGAGAAACATTGATCAGTTGCTTCTCATATGCGCCCTGGCTGAGGATCAAGCCCGAAACCTAGGTATGTGCCCTGACTGGGAATCGAACCCTCAAACTTTTGGTTTTGGGAATGGCACTCCAACCAACTGAACCACCCAGCCAGGGCAGATTAATAAAACTTTTACTACTTGGAAGTGAAACACTATTTTAAAGAGGAAATCAAAACTGATATGTTGATGCAGTGATCACTTCATAAGGTATATAAATGTTGATCACTATGTTGTACACTGGAAACTAATCTAATATTATACGTCAACTGCAATTTAAATTTTTTTAATTTTAAAGTGATATTTAGAACCATTTAGAAAATTATGAAAAAGAACAATGACTATGCCAGGGGCACAGCTAAAGTTAGTTATATAACAAAGGAAATGCACGGCTTTTGAGAAGTTCATTTTAAAGGAAATTAAAATAAATGATGCATGAAACATAAGACATTTTAACTAAATTATCAAAATAAACCAGAAAGTATAGGAAGAGAAAATCAATAACAATGCATGAGGAAATTAATTAAATAGAAAACCAAAAAATAAATAAACAAAATTGAGAGCTATTTCTTTGGTAATATCTATGAAATAGCTAAACCTCTGAAAGCCTGTTTAAAGAAAAATGAGAAATAAAATAAAAACATTTAGGATAAGAAAGGAAATATAGCCCTAGCTGGTGCGGCTCAGTAGATTGAGCACTGGCCTGCAAACTGAAAGGTCGCAGGTTCGATTCCCAGTCAGGGCACATGCCTGGGTTGTGGGCCAGGCATGTGAGAATCTGATGTTTCTCTCCCTCTCTTCCTCTCTCTAAAAATAAATAAATAAAACAAAATAAAGGTGATATAAACAGAAATACAAGAGATTAAAATAATTATAAGGGGATATTGTATTCATCTTTATGGCAATATGAAAATCTAGAAGAGTGGTTCTCCACCTTGGCTACACATTGCAATCACCGGAGGAGCCTGGGAAATTACTGACAGCTGAGCCTCGCTCCCAGCGATTCTAATTTAACTGGTCTGGGATGTGGCCTAGGCACTGAGACGTTCCAAGCTGCCCCGTGTGATTCTAACAGTTCAGAACCACTAAATTCTAGAGGGCTTGGTATGTGTGGTCTGTGGACCACTAGTAGCATCGGCATCTCCAGGGCACTTGCAAGAAATGCAGACTCACAGGCCCTTCCCGGACCCACTGAATCTAAATGAGCACTTTCACAACATCCCCCAGGTGATCTGTGTACACATTCATATGTGAGGTGTACTGATCTAGAGAAAATGGACAATTTCCCAGGGAAATGTAGAAACCAAAATTTATTTAGGAAGAAAAGCTGATGGACCAGTTATGTAGAAGAGATGAGAAAAGTTAAGACCTACCATTTATAAAGAGGCATCAGATCCAAATGATTTCACAGCTGAGTTCTGCCTAATCTTTAAAAATCAGACAATGCCTCTGGTTTTTAAACCATTCTAGGTTATATAGAAAAGCTCCCGAGTTTAGTTTATGGAGCTAGAATTTCATTAGTATTCAAACCTGATCACAATAGTACAAAACAAGAAAACACCAGAATTATGAACAGAGATACAAAAATTCTAAATAAAATACTAGTCAATTGAAGCTTCAGTATTTTGAAAGAACAATAAAAATTACCTAAGTAGGGTACTTCTATCTTACAAATACGAATATGGTTTAACTTTACAAAATCTGGCACTATAATTCAATATTCTTCACTACATCAACAAATAAAAAGGGAAAATCAAGTAATTATATTCATAGGTGGCTAAAAGACATTTGATAATATTAATTAGTCATTGCTAATAAAATCTCTAAGTAAAATAACAATGAAAGGAAACCATCTAACCTTGGAAAATGCTACTTTCCAAAACCAACATTATACTAAGTAGTTAATTACTGAAGCATTCCCATGAAAAGCAGGTGGAGCCCAGAAATGCTTTCTATAATATATATTATTCAGCATTGTTTTAGAAGCACTAGCTAACATAACACACAAAAAGGAAATAACAGACATCTTTTTGCCGTATGACTACACACATAGAGATTCAAAAGACTACTAAACACAATTAGAATTGAGAAGACAATGTGGAAATGTAGCTGGGTACATGAAAAATATATAAACATCTAATAGCTTTTCTTTATACTCTAGCAGTAGCTAGGTGGCTAAAAATTATAATGGACTTATGAAAAGTAGAAGACCTATATATGAAGAAAGCTATGAACATTTTATTAAAGAATATAAAATAAGACCAGAATAAATGAAGGAACGTGGATATGAAGACAATATGTTAAAAATGTCAGGTTCAATTTAATATTAAAAATTCATGCAATTTGTCCTGGCTGGTGTGGCTCAGTGGACTGAGTACCAGCCTGTGAACCAAAAGGTTGCTGGTTCGATTCCCAGGCAGGGCACATGCCTGGGTTGTGAGCCAGGTCCCCAGTTGGAGGCATGCAAGAGGCAACCACACCTTGATGTTTCTCTCCCTCTCTCTCTTCCTTCCTTCCCCTCTCTGAAAATAAATACATTAATTCAATTTAATTAAAATTCATGCAATTTCAATAAAAAGTCCCAATGGGTCCGCCCTGGCTGGTGTGGTTCAGTAGATTGAGTGCTGGCCTGCCCAGTCAGGGCACATGCCTGGGTTGCAGGCCAGGTCCCCATTTGGGGGCGTGTGAGAGGCAACCAATTGCTCTATCTCTCGCACATCAGTGTTTCTCTCCCTCTATTTCTCCCTCCCTTCACTTCTCTCTAAAAATAAATAATAAAATCTTTAAGAAAAAAGAAATTCTAATGGATCTTTCTAAGGGAAACTGGATAAAAATGATCTTAACGTTCCTATGGAAGAACAAATGCAAAGAAAACCTTAAAAAAAAAGAAAAAAAACTTGCCTTCTAGATATTGGAGTTCACTGTAGAGCATTGTGAGTAAAACAATATATCAGCACAAGAATAACAAATAGATCAGTAAAACAGAACAGACTTCAGAAGTAAATGCAAGATTATATATGAACTGACGCATAACGAAGTGCCATTTCAGTTCAGGGGGGGTACAGGATGACTTAATAAACAGTAAGTACTGCAATAATTGGCTCTCTATCCAAGAGACAAAAAGAAACTAGACCTCCTGCCAAGCAACATTAACAAAACAATTTTAATTGTATAAAAATCGAAACAAATTAAAACAATACACGCCCTGGCTGATGTAGCTCAGTGGATTGAGCGCTGGCCTGCAAAGCAAAAGGTCGCTGGTTCGATGCCCAGTTGGGGCACATGCCTGGGTTGCAGGCCAGGTCCCCAGTAGGGGACGCATGAGGGGCAACCACACATTGATGTTTCTCTCCCACTCTTTCTCCTTCCCTTCCCCTCTCTCTAAAAATAAATAAAACAGTACAATTATCCAAAGGAAATCTAGGCAAATATCTGTAGAACCTTGGGGTAGAAAAGACATTTTTAAGTAGGACAAGAAAAGCCAGGAATCACAGATGAGGGGAAAAAGACACATATTGGATTCTACAAATATTAAAGATTTTTATATATCAAAGGCAACATAAACAGTAGCAAGATAAATCATAGACTAGAAAAATGTGCAGCAAATATATTAGAAAGCTAATGGGCCAAATGTACGAAAGACTCTAAAGACAAAATGGGGCACAGGATTTGAACAGGTGATTCTTCAAAGAGAAAAGTCAGAGGGCTATTAGACAAATGAAAGCATTACTTAATTGCACTAACAGCCAAGTCAAAGCAGATTGAAACAATGAGGGCGAGGGGAGAGAGAGAGGTTTTCTTACCTGTGATACTGGCTGTCACACGGACCGTTTGTAAACCTGAGGGGAACAGGCCCTCCCCTATGTTGACTGTTGTGGAAGTGTGAATTACTTTGATGACCTCAACTTCCAACCAGTACTTCCTCAGCACCCACAACACACCATGCTCTAGGTGAACAGCGATGAACAAAACATACAAAAGTCCCTGCACTCATGCAATTTACATTCTAACAAAAAATAATCTGCTAATGTCTGGTAACACTTTTAAAATAGCACATATCCTTTCCCCTGCTAATCACATCTTGGGAGAATCTATCTTGCAGAAATTGAAGTCCGAATATGTAAGGATTATATGCACAAGGATAGTTATTTTAGCATTCATGTGGTGGCATAAAACTGGAAACAACCTAAATGTCCATCAGAAGGGGAACAGTGGAGTAAATTATGGGTCCAATCTCCAAAAAGTTATTGAGCTAGTAAAGAGAATGAGATGGAGCTCAGCCTACGGTCCCAGAGGAATGGATATATTAAGTGACTTGCAAAGGTGCATAATCTCATTTTAGTAAAAGAAAAAGAATTGAACCCCAACTCCTGCCCCCAGCCTGCTGTTGCCCTCTTTCCGTATCTGTTCAGGTTTGTGTGAGCATGGAGGAAAGGCGCAGTCTGTTAACTATGATTACCTCAAGCAAATCAGCTGGGAGGAAGCGTGTGGATGAGATCACTGTTTGTCTTTATACTTATTTTGTGTTGTACAACATTTGTTACAACGTGTATTTTGCGATTGAAAAATCTATAAACTCACTAAAGCCATTTTTAAAAGGATGATAATGTTCCAGATAATGGGATTGGGGAGGCAGGAAGCCTTTTACTTCCTTCTTTGTACCATTGTGAACTTTTCCTATCCTCTCAAAAAGAAAGTGTATACAAAAAATTTTAAGGTGCCCTGGCTGGCGTGGCTCAGTGGATTGAGTGCTGGCCAGCAAACCAAAGGGTCACTGGTTCGATTCCCAGTCAGGGCACATGGCCTGGGTTGTGAGCCAGGTCCCCAGTTGGAGGCATGCAAGAGGCAACCACACCTTGATGTTTCTCTCCCTCTCTTTCTTCTTTCCTCTCTCTAAAAATAAATAAAATCTTTTAAAAAATTATAAAGAAACCAGTACATACTGAAATACTGGATGTTTGAAAAGAAAATTGCTGGACACAATAAAAATCAATGCTGTGGTTACAAGACAAATAATAGATTTATGTGTATGGGCTGAGGCTGGAAAAGAACAAAGATGAACAAGCCCTTTAATAAAGCAAGTGTCTCCATGGGTGATCATTTTTCCAGATTTTGTTATGAAAACATGCAATAAAAATAACCTGCAAGATTTCCATGTTTGTATAGTTAAGTAAATTTGCCCTTTAGAAGTTTTTTTTTTTTTTTAAGATTTTATTTATCCATCTTCAGAGAAAGAGAGGGTGAGAAACATCAATGCATGGTTGCCTCTCGCACGCCCCCAACCGGGGACCTGGTCCAAAACCCAGGCATGTGCCCTGACTGGGAATCAAGCCAGCGACCTTTTGCTTCACAGGTTGGTGCTCAATCCACTGAGCCACAGCAGCCAGGGTAGAAGTTATTTTTCTGAAGAAAAATTAAACCATACTGCCCTGGGGGAAACAGGAACTAAACCTTTGAAATTCTGTCACAACCACTACCCCAAGAGGGGACAGTGAAAGTCAGTAAGGGGAAACAAATATTTAATATGCAAGGTGAAAGATAAACAACCTCACACTTTGCTAGTGGGCTAATGCTAGAGGGCCACACAGAACAGGACGAAACCTCTATGATTTCATGAGCACGGCATAAGGGAACTCTTCTCTGCCTTCCCTGAGTGCCGGGCCGGGAGCACTGGGGAGAATGCCACAGCCATCCTCGCCCACTTGCTCCATTTCTCTTGTGGGAAACCAAGCCATCTCCCTATAGCTCACAGGGGGGAGGGTGGGCCCCACACCTTCAAATGACTGGCTGTGTTGGTCAAGGACTACAAGGGTCGGGGGGCGGGGGGCGGGCGGGGAAATAGAGTCAGCCTCTGGATTTCCCAATCCAGCTTTACTAAATGAAGTCACTCAACTGGTAGTTTCTTGCATCTATTTTCAATGTGGTTAGAACCCAGAGAGGAAGGGTATGTATAATTAGAACCTCCAAAACCCCAGCAGATGGCTTTGCAAGACCTCCCTTTATTTCAAAGCCCAGGCAAAAGGAAATGCGTTCTGCTTTTAAAGCCAAACGAGTACGAAGGAAGGAAAAGCAGAAACTGGCCCCTCTTGGAAAGCAAAATACTGTAATATAGTTCTAGCTAAGTACTCTATTTTCGCCACTGCATCTAGATATTTCTGTGGTAATTCACATCATGATTGAACAAAAGCCATCTACAATTCCTAAGCAGGTTTTCTGTAGCAAAGTATCCTAATGACTTTACAATATCAGCAGGTCATTATGATGTGAAATCCCTTGTGTTCGCAGATACCAGCAATGCAAGTGGCATGGGACAATGTGAATAGGGAAGACCAAGTAAAGGAGACTCATTCTTGAGTTGTACCTCAAACCTAATACACTAAGAACTTCCATCTCAGAGGTCATGTAAGTGACTTTAAAGTCTGAGCAGGTGCAGATGCTATATCTGAGTGCAACAGCGAAACCTTCGTTGGTGCTAGAAGAGCAGGACTCTGAAGAGGTCCCATCACTTCCAGCTTATACTGTGTTGGGAATTGATTGTGTGATTTAAGTTTCCTCATTTCCGTGCGTGTGAGTGTGGGTGTGCCTTTGTCTATAGCCAACACTCCACTAGGGTAACGTAAAACAAAATAGGAATTTATTTACAACAATAGCAGATGTCAAAAATAACAAGAACAATATATAACAAATCCAAGAATTATTTTATGAAAAAGGCAAACAATATATACACAAAAGACGAAGCAAAACCCAAAAGGGCAAACTTAATTTTGACCTTACCCAATTACAGAAAGTGGCAAAATGGGTTTTCAGATATGAATCACTTAAGGTTGGGCCAACTGATTAAACACACACACACACACACACACACACACACAAACCTCTCTTCAGCCCTTCTCTTCTACCTACCGAATTGTCCTCCGAGTTCTATTTACCTTGGAGGAGTGTAACTTAGGGAGGTTATACAAGATTTATGAAGATCAGGCTATTTGTGACCTAAAGGATTTACTTATTGACTGGCAGGCTCACACTTTAAAAGGGGTAAACCCAAAGTATAAATTTTGAGTCCTATTTCATCTTCGACTGCTTATTTCTGGCTTTTGTTTGTATGTATTTCTAATCTTTGAAGTTCCTCAAAGTGCTCTAAAACAGTGTTTCCAAAACGTGAACATGAATCAGAATCACTTTGAAGGACGTGTGAAGACACAAGATCACTGGGTCCCCAGGCCCAGTTTTCCGATTCAGGGGGTCTGGGGTGGGACTGAGAATTTGGCAGCATCTGAAAACCACTGTTCTGAAACATCACCCCTTTTAAGATTTTGACTGGGCATGCTTTTCTTTACATGAATCTTAGAATTTGTAGGAAATTAATACTAAGACTCCCAGAGAACAGAGCAATACCTGATCTGACTGCCTGGGATCACAGACTGGAATGATGACATCTGTCAGGTATTGTATTACAACTCAGTTTCTCAGCATGCTAAGGTTTTTATGATTTATGGCTCCACAGTGACATTCACCATGTCCTCTGGATCACTTAACTCAAGTTTTAATTATTTACCATCTCAACTATTGGGCAAACACTTAATTCCTATATAGTCCAAGATCAGCAGGGTTTCACCTTTAAATATCAATGACTTGAATCTATCTTGTTCTTTTTTGACTCCTGACCACTTTTACCTACTTTCTGATTTTTATTATGACAATGCCCATTCTCTAGGATGTTAGTGTCTACCACAGCCCTCCAAACTGGCACCAAAGGGTAACCTTAGGGCAGGGCTTCTGCTGTGGAGGGTGGTGACAACCTCCACTGATTGATACTGAAATGAACTTTTAAGTGCTCTCAAAAACCACTTTACGCAAGGGAAGTTATCTCGGGAATTGGAGATGCTAATAAAACAAATCCTTCATGAAGATAAAAGAAAAAATTAATTTCAAGGATATGCTTGCTCATCAAAGGATTCACCAATCACCTCTTCCCTGAAATATTATTACTTGCAAATTTGCAGGGCTGAAATATTATCAGTATTTGCATTCAAGTCACAAAATTCAAAGCAATCAAGCATTTTGAATTCCACTGCTGCATAAAAGGAATTAAGAAATGGGGAAATGAAAATAATCCACTGCTTTTGATGTTTATTAGGTTTACAAAAACTGTACATTTTTTTAAGAAAAAAGCATTAACTTAGTACAGGTATCAAATAGACTAAACATTCAGTAACAGGAAAATATTCTGATTTTTATTTTTGCACGTTATTCTCAAATACACAATTACAATAATGTCACACATCCCTATATGATTTTCTTTTTATGTATTTTACTTTTTTTACAAAGTGTACAGAGGGAGGGACATACAATATTTAATAGGATATTTCTACAGAACAATAACTTATATTATGTCCTTGTAAAAATCTGTACCTCTTTAAAACATTTAACTGAAACAACCATGTTTTTTAGCTTTGCTAATCAAAATTGTTTTAAGAATTAAAACTAGGTTGTAACTAATGTCAGTACATAAGTGACTACAATTTCATTTTCTCTTTATACAGACAAACACATTTTATAATATTCACTTGACCAAACCCTTAAATACCTTTTAAAGGTTTCAATATTGTGCTTTAAAAAGAAAAGAACTGTGTATGATTCCAGACTATTAAGAGAAATATAAAGTGTGTAAAATGCTGTGTTCTTTATCTTTCAGTTCATTTAAAAAAATATAGATGACCAATTATTTATATTTTCTGTATTAATTTTACAGAATGTTTTAAAATTACTAAACTTCCGGTTTAAGTGTTTTACATTAATCTGAGAAAAATAAAAAATAAGGGAGATTTTAAAGGTTCTCACAAAAAAACAGACAGAGCTTTCAAGAATAGAACTGCTACAGGGTAATGAATCACACAATTTTAAGTTACTTTTTTTTTAAAAAGCACGTTATGGAGGCCAAGAGGACACAGGAGTTCCCACTGGGACAGGCCCAGGCCTTGGTTCTGACTGGCATTCAGGTTGGAGTTCATACCAGCTTAAAGGACTTGACTTAGAACTGGACTAAATGAACCCAGCACTTCAAATGCTTGCCAAACACTCAGTATTTAGATTTCTAACCCTACAAACTCTTGAATACAGATATCAACGACAAAGAGAAAGATGAAAGAGAAAGAGGATGGAGCACCATAATGAAGAGGCAAGGCAGCTATCAAGTGGGAAGAAAAGTCCTAAATCTCCCACGATGTGCCAGGTACTCGTATGTGCTGACAGCCAATTTAAGGACCCCCAAAACTGTCTTCTGTTCCCCAAAATGCATCTTAACACAACCAAATTCTCATTAATAACTGCATCCATGTTACGAGCCACAACTATTTGCTTAAACGATATCAACCCTCAAAGAAAAACAAAACAGTGAAAGACTTGGTGACGTTCCAAATAAGGCCTCAGATTTCCCTCATGCACTTAAAACATACCTTTATCTTATGTTCTAATCAAAGCCAACTTGTGCATTAAGTTTTTGAAAGTTTCCTAGCTATAACTAAGAAATAACAGAGTAGGCTGAACTTGAAAAGTGTAAATCATAATTAGCACCCAGTCTCTGGTACGTGGAGCCGTAGCTTCCTGAGTCTCCCTCGGTTGGTGATACAGAGTCCTCGCAGGGGCTTCTCAGAGAGAACCGAGGAAGGTCTGTCTGGATACTCATTAGCTTTTCAGAAAAATATAAAGGCATGGAGCTGAAGTTGTATGAAAACATTCTATCTAGAAACATCTTAACTTCTATTTTTCAATTACCAAAGATATTTAAAAGAAAATACCTTTACTCTTTAAAAATACTAGTGTCCTTATTTTCCTTCTAATTCTTCACCTGAGTAGTCTCTCTGAAGAGCATGATTTACAAAATGCTCTCATACATCCCTGCATCTTTCATGTTATTGTAAATTTAATACTTTTCATTATAGATTTTAAACTACTACTTGGGGTTGTGTGTATAAATATGTAAAATAAGCAATACACACAGATACATGTTTTATATATATATATATATGTGCATATACATAATTCAGGGTACATTTACATATATAAAGTTGCAAAAGATCCTAAGAGCTACAAATTACCTCTAGGAGATTCCAAAATGCAGTCCCCAATAAGTCTCATTTGTAGCACACAACCATTCCAAGACAAAGCAGCACAGACAGAATAATCAAAATACAACAAGATCAAGCAAAATTTTTCAGTAAAGTTTTCTAAAACTTTGCTATGCTGACAAAAGATGTAAATACTCCAAAGAAAGCCCCCCCGCAAAGTATATTTTGTCTACTAAACAAAATGAAAAGTAAACACAAACCCAGCCACTGTTCTTTACTCAGCAATGCCAGGGATGCAAAAGTTCAAACGGAAACTTTCATTGTCATGTGGTCTGAAAAGATTAAGCAAGACAAGTAAATGACTTCCATGGTAGTCTAATTAGACATGACTGCTAAATCTCCCATTTATGTTAGTAGATGTCTCTGACAATTTTATTGTGAGAAATCCATCAGGGAAAAACAGTTACTCTGAAAGTAATCACGATGACTCAATCTAAAGTTTCCCTAACTTTAAGTTAAATGCTCTTAGAAGAGTACCATCAAGGTAAGCAAGGTAAATACTTAAATAAATATAAAACTAATAGGATAGGAAATTTCAGTACAGAAGCAAGGTTTACTTCATTAAAAGCAACTTGTTTCTTGCTGTTCTTCCCCATTGATTAAACAAACTGAATAGAATTCAGAACACACTACTAAACAAAATGTAAAAAAAAAGTAACTAGAAGCGATATTCTATTTGTACACAGCATAAATCAATATACAGTATTGTATGTGAATGAGACTGATTGGCTTTACAATGAATTTTCTACTTCAAGGCCAACATCTCCACAAACGTCTGTAAAAGGATCATCAGGGCAGGCCCACTTCTTTATGATGCCGCATTATGTGCTGGTTCTTTTCTGAAGGTCTTCGGAACCCTTTCTTGCAGTACTCACAACGGTGAGGGTAGTCTTTAGTATGAATGGAAATAACATGCCGTTTAAAGCCCGAGGCATCCGTCGTGCTATACTCACAGTATTCACACTGATACACTTTCCTGCCACTGTGTGTCTTCATATGCTTTTTAAGCTCATTCTGTTGCCTGAATCCCTTTCTACACCTCTTACACCTAAAGGGAAGATCTTTCGTGTGAACCGAGAGAATATGGCGACTCAGAACAAATGGATCTGCAATCTTAAAGTCACAATGTCTACACTGGTGCATTTTTTTACCCTTGTGGGCAGCCACATGTTTCTTGAGTTCTGAAGGCCTGTGAAAGCCTTTATCACACATGTCACACTTATGGGGGTAGTCCTTCGTGTGAACTGAAATTATGTGTCGTTTCAAATCACTTGAGTTCGAACTCTTGTGGTCGCAATGCACACACTGGTGCGTTTTGCTTTCTTGGTGGATAAGAGCATGTTGCTGCACCTCTTTGGTATCTGAGAAGGTCAGAAGACAAATGTCACACTTAAATGGCATCTCTTTACTATGCTTAGTTTTTACGTGTGTTTTCAAGTTAGAAGAGTCTGCGGACCTATATTCGCAGTACTGGCATTGGTAGGGCTTCTCACCGGTATGGATTCGCATGTGCTTTTTGAGCTCTGATGGGTGACGAAAACCTTTCCCACATTCCACACAGATATGAGGGAAGTTCTTGCTGTGGACAGCCAAAAGGTGGCGATTCAATAACCCTTGTTCGGCTGTTTCATATTCACAGAATTTACACTTGTACATTTTATTGGCTCCTTTTTCCTTATGCACCATTTTGTGAGTAAACAAAGCCCCAGCATGAGAGAAATGCTTCCCACACTCATCGCATTCGATGGCCTTCTCCGTCTTGCTCGTGAGCTTGTGGCTCTCCAGGTGGTTGTGTAAACTTATCTTCTTGTTGGTAGTGTAATCACAGTCAGTACAGCGGTACTTCTTCTTGGCAAGGTGTTCAGGATGGTTTTTCATGTGCCTTTTCAAAAAACCTCTTGACTTAAACTTTTTCCCACAGATCATGCAAGGATAGACGGTCAAGGGATGTCCATCAGGGCCAATTATTATTGCTAAAAAAGGAAAAGAAAGATGTGTGAGTGATCAAACCAAGTCCTGGTTTGGTTTCTTCAAGAATTTAAAGGGTGTGTTCTGAACATTATTGGGCAAGTACTCCTAAGTTGAACTATTTTTTACCTAACATTGCTTTTTACCATTTTTCACCCTAAGAGATATAGCGACCTTGTCATAAAGAGCAACGTGGTCCGGACACTTCATTCAGGATGACTATACCAACCTCACTCCCTCCAGTTTATTAAAAAAAAAAAAAAAAAAAAGAATAAATATAGAACTTCTATCAACTAGAGATTAAAGCCATTATCAATTTAGAAATTGGTGGGAAATTATTCATAAAGTTTCATAATCATAATTTTTGCTTTGATTATTCAAAAAATATAGTTTATGTCAATTTAGAGTAAAGCTTAAATATACTATAAAATGTCCGAGATGCACATGGGCAAACAAGAATAGACAGGAATGTGTCACATGAACGGATGTACCTGTCCTGCTGCTCTATAAATTGTGCCTCCTTTACACAGACATAATCAGATTCTCTCAATATATCGGTTTTTATAAAAAGTTAATGCTTGCCCTGGCTGGTGTAGCTCAGTGGACTGAGCGCGGGCCTGCAAACCAAAGGATCACGGTTCGATTCCCAGTGAGGGCACATGCCTGGCTTGCGGGCCAGTTCCCAGCGGGGGACACATGAGAGGCAACATACATTGATATTTCTCTCCTCTCCTTCCCTTCCCCTCTAAAGATAAATAAATAAAATCTTGAAAAAAAAGTTAATGCTTATAACATATTTGAGGGATTTCTTTTCACTTCCACATAAAATCACCCGAGTTTTGAAATTTTTTCATTCACGTTTGATACATTCCCTGTTTCTTTTTATCCAAGAAAATCATTCATGAATATCACTGAATTCTTAAAATTGTATTTTTCACTTCAATACACAAAAGCTACATGTGGTCTAGCAGCTAAAATGCCATCACAACACCTCTGTGGATACATACTAGCTTCATCTGAGAGCTCACAAAGCAAGCTGCGCTGTGGAACTCGCGTGCCCTCACCTGTTTGGTACTGCCTGGAATCAGGTCTTCTCCTTTTCTTTGGTTTTTGTTTAGCCAGTCTGCCGAGCCCAGCAGACTCATCTATGTGCAAGAGGGCACTTGCAGTGCCATTCCGGTTTTCAATTCCATCAGAATTATTACCTAACGATGTGCATTAAAAAACAAAATTATACGGTATTATAAATTATAAAGAATTAGGGATTCTTTATTAACTACAACAATGAAAAGTAAGCCATGATACTCATGAATGACAGAAATTCCACATTCTAGGTAATGGGTTTCATAATCGCACTTATAATAGCGAGACCAGGAGAAATGGCCTAGCTTCCAAATCTAAAAAACACATGAAAGCATTTTGCCCCATGGACTCCCCTGTTGTCTCCCAAAATTAAAAAGGTACAGGCCAGATATAATCAAGATGAAAAGTTTCAGTTTGAAAGCCTATGTACTTCTTACAATATTTCCTTCTGTGTGCTATACACGTGAAAGAAAGTCCTGTTAAAAATAAAGACAAAAAAGTAGACTTTATAATCTTCCTCTACTCCTGTTCAAATCAAATAATCCTTACAGGTTAGTGGCATTTCAAATTTCTGAAATCTAAGACCACGGACACTTTTTCAATCATGAATTCACATTCAAAAACCAAGTCAATCCTAAGAGCTATGCGACTTACCGTAAGCTGCTGCCCACGCTATTGGCATGAAGGTTTTGATTTCACTGTCATCAATTTGCTGTTCGTGCGCGGCAGCTGCTGCCGCCGCTGCTGCTGCATCCTCTT
This sequence comes from Carollia perspicillata, assembly GCA_004027735.1. Taxonomy (NCBI): domain Eukaryota; kingdom Metazoa; phylum Chordata; class Mammalia; order Chiroptera; family Phyllostomidae; genus Carollia; species Carollia perspicillata. The sequence goes on along the minus strand of PVKM010001432.1, from coordinate 27,895 downwards.
CTCCTACAATCACTTCCATATAAACTTCGTCGGCAATTTCAGCAACATCTAAATAGAAAATTATATAGACTTTTGTGACCAGGTTCACAGAGATCACAGGAAAGGTACTGTCATTTCATTCATTTAATAGATAAGGAGAAGGTTCAAATATTACATACCTAGAACATGACTTACACATAGTAAGCACTCAAATATTTGAATGAATCATTCATTGTTTGGTTTTCACCGTAATTTTTTTAAAGATTTTATTTTATTTTTGAGAGAGAGGGAAAGGGAAGGAGAAAAAGAGGGAGAGAAACATCAATGCATGGCTGCCTCTCACATGCCCCCACTGGGGACCTGGCCCGCAACCCAGGCATGTGCCCTGACTGGGAATCGAACCGGCGACCCTTTGGTTCGCAGCCTGAGCTTAATCCACTGAGCTACACCAGCCAGGGCCATAATTTGTTTTTAAAGCAACATTCTAAGCATACATAATAGGTCACTGATGGTTCCCTTGGAATATGGTAGCACAATAATCTCTACAATAACGCTACTTGTTTCCTTTACACACTGGCCATATATATATAATTTATGTTTTTTACAGATCTACAGAGATAAAACTTTCTCCCGCGAAAAGGCCACCTACTTACTTAAATCTTCGTCTTCTTGTTGAGAGTCATTGACAGTCATATAAACCATCTTTTCCCTTGGCACACGAATACCGCTATTCTGATCAAGTAGTTCCACTCCATGATCAGTCTCAGGCTCACTCTCCACAATGTCTACAGTGCCACCTATCAGGGAAGATGACAGCTCCAAGAATTTATGTAAAAAATTTCATTTCCACCTATTTCACTTATCACATTTTACATACTTCCCTACTGCTACATTGGAATCCTTGCTTAAAAGTTATCTTTAGAAAAGGTTTCCAATGTTCTCAGTCTAATCCACCCAAAACCAATCAGGTTGAAGTGTTTGGATCAGGATGTGTAATATGCTGAACATGTCCTCTTACCTAAGTCATCCTCTCCAGGGTCAGCTTTAAAAATGTACACCTTGATGACTTCAGGGCAGGTGCCATCCACTTTACAAGGATCAATTTCCGACTCTGCATCCAAGGTCATTCCAGAGGAACCATCATGTTCTATTTTGCCAGCATCATCCACTAAAAAGAAGGAAACACATTGCAAATATTAGTAGATATTTAAACGCTACCATTTCCAAAACTCTTTTCTTTTTCCCCAATACAACCTTTAACTTGATTCACATAAAACTGAATGATTTCACCTCGACCAGTAGACACATGGGGCATGGTGGGAAATGTGGCCAGTGACTAAGCTAAAGCCTGGTCATGGAGGGCCTTATGTAACCAGGCACAGAGCTCAAGACATGATCCTGGCATGCTGGAGGTTCCTAAATCTGGTAAGGTGTCAATATCTCTTAGGGAACTTAAAAGTATGGGCCAGCATCCAGCAGTTCTACAAAGTCAGAATCTCCAAGGGTGGGGCCTGATATATAGACAGATTTAGAGGTAGCCTGCCCTAGGGATTCTGATCAGAATTTTGACAACCTCTGCTATAGGTGATGGGACACTTTTCAGCCAAGCAGTGACAAGTTGAGATCATCATTTTTGCTACACTATGCTAGCCTTGAGAAATGTGGATCCAAGGGAGTGTGACAGGAAGCAGGGATACCACTTGTCGATCTACTGCAATAATGCAGGTGACAGATGCTGAGGCCTCAAATCAGGACAGAGACAGTACAGATTGGGAAGAGAGCTGGACTTGACAAAGGAGCCCAGAAAAACTATGGGACTTGTGATTTAGGTGACTGAGTGACTAGGGAAGAAATGTTAAGAGAAATGAGGAAAAGGATCTCTCTTCTTGCATGTTTCATTAATTGAGATCAGGGTAACATCTTTAAAAGCTCTCAGAGCTGGTGCCTGTCCATATTCCTCTGTGCTCACAGAACCCTTTGATGGTATGGAGTTAGATTGGGCTGAGGATTCAATGGGAGGTATGACTTTCTTTAAGAAGTCTTATTTTAAAGTGAAGAAAACAATGTGGTGATTGCAGGGGGAGAGGTGAAGGTGGAAGAGGGTATAGGGGTGATAAATGGTGATGGATGAAAGAACATTTAAAAATTTTAAAAATAAAAATAAACAAAGGGGTGCTAACTAGAACGGGTTGCAGGGTCAAGGGCTTTTCTGTTTACCTGATAAAAATACTCATGCACGCTCAATCTGTGGGAGAAAATATAATAGAAAGTGAAGGCGGAAGTGAGATACAGTGAAATTTCTGGATCAAGATCTCAGAGGAAAAGAGAGATGACACTAGGTGCAAAGATAAAGGAATTGTCCTGAAATAGGAGGAGAAATATGTTATCCTTCCAAGACATGAGAAGGCAACCTGGATGAGAACATTGCTACACTGTGTGTAGGGAAAGGGGGAAGGTTGTAATGCAGAAAATTGGAAGAGTTCATGGCTGTTGGCTTCAATCATGGGTAGAAAATAGGAAGAAAGGACTTGGTTACCAGTGAGAGAATGGTAGAATGGATTAAGAGCTTAAGAAACTAGAGAAATTGAACTGATCCAGGACAAACTTAATGATATGAATGGTCAAACAGACCGGCTGACTAAACTCTTTGCAATTAAAAAAATGAGAAACAAAAAACAAAGAGAAGTTTTCTGAACTCTGAAGACAACTACCTAAATTCAGGTCTCTTGACTATGTTTTATAAAAATGATTTGTAAAAAGGAATAAATAAATAAATATGGCTTGCAGGGGGAAAGAATCAGCATTATGTCCTTATTTCTGGCCTGATGTGTACCTGCCCTTTTCCAAAGCTAAATATTTTTATGTCATATGCAAGCTGACTGAGCCAAATGTTTTCTTTTTTTTTAAATCTTCACCCAAGGATATACTTAGAGAAAGGAAGGGAGGGAGGGGGAGCGGGGAGAGGAGGGGCAGAGAGAAAGAAACATGCCTTGGTTGTCTCCTACAGGCGCCAACTGGGGAGAGAACCTACAACCTAGGTATGTATGCCCTGACTGGGAATCGAATCCACGACCTTTTTGTGAATGGCGCTTCTATTAACTGAGCCACCTGGCCAGGGTGCCAATGTTATTTTTTTAAAGGTGGCTTTGGAGTTTTAGGCTGAGATTGTATTAGAAGGATGAAGATCTTACCAAACTAGCAGGAAAGTCCTGAGTAAATTTGTTATGTCTTCAGAGAAGTCATCTCTGACAGCTGGTATTGTTGATGGAGCTTGGCCTCTTTTGGCAAGGCCTATCCAAACTGATTCTAACAAGTACTAGAAGATCAAGTGCCCTTGTGTTTACAAAGAACAAGGTCAGGCTGGCTGTTTATGTGTACATTAGTTTGTAGGTACTCATAAGATAAACCTTTGATGACTAGAAAATCTAATCATTTTTGAGCTTGCAAAATGTCAAGTATTTACCTGTAACTTGAAGGAAAAGACTTTTCTGTTTTCATAAATGTGTGGGAAACACATTTCAAATATACAGGCTTACCTGAGCTGAACAAAGCTATTCATTCTATCATTTGACAAAAGTAGAATTAACCTTCAGATTTTCACCTTGAGGATTTGCCCCATAACTCAACCTATGAAATTAACCCAAATATGAAATATTATAAAAGTGATTTGTTTAAAAAATGCTTTGATGGTCCTGTTACTCAAAATTTCACTGTGGTTTTTAAAGCTACCATTAAAAATGAACTTCTAAAAACAGACAAAGAAGGCTTCGATAAGACTGAGTCACTGTACAAATGATTTCTGCGTAAGTGCCTTCTTCTAATGCAGCAATGAAGAACTAGAGCTTTAGAATAAGGTCTCTCCTAAACAGAAGCACATAATTTCTGAAAACTAAGACTACTTCTAATAATAACTACCATTTGCATGGCGTTTCACAATTTCCTTAGCATTTCTATGTACTTTTATTTATTTGATTCTCATCTTTTCCAGATAAATAAAGGCTCTGAGATGGCACGTGACTTGCCCAAAGTCAGTGAACCAGTAAGTGAGATGTGGGAGAGAGAGTGAGGAGGTTCTTGTCTTTATAACCCAGACTTTTATTTTCATTTTCTGATTTTTTTAAAGAAATGTATGTTCACTGTATATAATTTAGTACTTTTTAAAAATCACCAATAGTCCCACCAACCAGTGATACCATCATTATGTTAGCAAATTTCCTTCCCAGTTTTTTCTACTTTTTAAAAAATAACACTGGCGTCACAGTTTCCTCAAGCCTTATGGAATAATAATCTTTATATCTCATCCAGCATTTTCAACTTCAAAACTGAAGAAAAATTTGACTTAGCACCAATTCCATTAGTAACAGCAAAACTATAGCAAAATATAGGCATACTTTATACCGCTTCAAAGGAGCTTCAGTAAGATCCCCTGAAGACGAAAAATTAAGGGATGGTTATTTGCAATGTTAAGAGATGCTACAGAATCTAAAATGTAGTTCATTAAGACTTCAGAAAACTCAGTAATTCCTGGAAAAGAAAAATTACTGGAGGGCAGGAGGGAATATACCACTTTGAACAAATTGCTTATTAAAGGAACATTGATCTAATTTAAAAATCAGCAAAAGTAAGCTGATGTGGAAAACATTTCATGGAGAATCTATACAATAAGAAATGTCAATGGTTATGATAATGATAACACCAAACATTTACTCACCACATACCACATGTGAAGAATGATACTAAGCCCTTAAAATATCTCATTTACTCCTCACGACAACCTTATGAAACAGGTGATATTGTTTTGTTATTCTCACCTAAGTTTCAAGGCTGATTTCATTATAATTTTTGCCAAGATAGAAAAATGTGTGGTATTGGACTAAAATGGAATTGCATTTTGTGTATATTAACATCATAAAAAAGACATCACACCAAAATCCCTTAGACATTGCCCTCAGTCACATTTCTTATAAAAAAAAAGATCCAATCACCTTACTCTAGCAGGGAATGGTGCCTTATTTCCTACCAAGTAAAATACAAATGGCAGTATAGCAACCAAACTGAGCAAACTGCCTTCTGCCTTCACAGACCTGTCTCCCCCAGCAGCCCCCAGACTACACTATGTACCCCGAACTTAATGTTTTTATTTCCATTCGTTTATGTTTCTGAAACTTTACTTTAAAAAATATATAGTTTATCCCTGGCTGGTGTAGCTCAGTGGATTGAGCACAGGCCTGTGAACCAAACAACCGAGGTTCGATTGCCAGTCAGGGCACATGCCTGGGTTGCAGGCCAGTTCCCAGAAGGAGACACATAAGAGGCAACCATACATTGATATTTCTCTCCCTCTCTCCCTCTCTAAAGATAAATAAATAAAAATATAGTTTACTGTAGAAATTATATAGCTTATATTAAGAGAAGTACTTAAAAAGTATAAAAATTAAACTATGCTCAAAATCTCACCAAATGGAATTATCAATAAAATTTACAGATCATTACTCAGACATTTCTATGCATTTTTGGAAATAAAAGGGTGGAAGACAGAAAGAACAGAGATTTTTTTTAGTGAAAATTGGGTAACGTAATGTGCTATTTTAAAACAAAAATTATTACGTTAGAATTTACTCAGACTTTAATTCCATGATCAATCCCACTCCCTGGCTCTCCAATCCCTTGCCCCACCTCTCTTCATTTCATCATACTGCCTGGCTGAATCAAAACCTTGGCTAAATCCAATTTTCCTCTCTGCCGCTGCACCAGTACCTGTGTGACTAAATCGGGCTAGGAACACACACATACACGCGCTGATGGTTTTACTTCAAATTCAGGACCCTGAATGTACAGTAGACCTTTTCTGCTACTTTCCCCCTCTCCTGTTTTCCACGTTCTCTCCTCTACTATCATCTCCCCACCCTCACTCTCCAATCTTTTTTTAAAAATTTTTATTTATTGAGGAGAGAGAAACATTGATTTGTTATTCCACACACTTGTACTTTCATTGGCTGCTTCTTCTATGTGCCCTGACCATCACAACCTCAGTGTACGGGGACAATGCCCTTACTGAGCTACCCAGTCAGGGCTTGTTGATGATCTTCACAGGAAACAACTGAAACAATCACAAGAGATAACCACCCACCCACTTATCAACAACTGAAGTGGGCTGAAAAATTAAAAATAAAAAAATAAAGTGGCCTCTAACCATAGCAAAACCATCTGCACTCCTAGCTAAAGCCTCCTCCTAGCTCTTCATAGGCCCTCCACTGGATGGACTGTTTTCCTTAGCATAACAAACAAGCTATTCTCTCATCGCCTTTAAAACAAACAAAAACCCTCGATCCCATTTGTTTGCTGCCTCCTTTTCTCCAATTCTTGTCATTCCATATCCTCTAAACTTACTTCAGTCAGGCCACTTCACCAAAATTGTTCAACAGTCATCCATTCTCAGCCCTCATCTGAATTGTCCCAGCAGCACCTTCCCCACTTGGCTTCCAGGACCCAAGCTCTTGGTTTCCTCCTCCCCTCACTGGCCATGTCTCCTCAGTCTTTGCCAGATCCTATTTCTTCATGTTGCATACCCCAGAGCTTAGTCCTCGGTTTATCCACAACCACTCCTTTGGTGATCGATCTTGTTCTGTCCTTAAGAGCTTAAATTTCATCAATATGCTAACTACTCACAATTTCGCATCCCCACTGTAGTCTTGTTTCCCAAATTCAGACTTGTACATCTTTGATATCTACCAGACATCTCACAATTAAGTCTCTGCTCTAATGTCATCTTCTCAGCAAACCCTGACCACATTTGTAACCTAAAACCATTTTTATACCTGTACGATATCACTTATTTATGTCTGTGTACCTCTGCTAGAATATTACCTCCACAAAGGGCAGTATCATCTGTTTTGTTCACTGATGTATCCCAAGTGCCTACAATACTGCCCAAAGAACAGTAAAAGCACACAATGTTCATTTGTTAAATATATGAATACTGATATTGAAGGAAATGTTTAGGTATTACTAGCTCTTAACCCTCCAAAAATAATATAAAAAACATTGAGTCATACTTTGCTCATAATACATGAATTAATTTTGAAGCTACTCTCTATTCTCACATTATGAAAAATGTGGAAATTAACACATTCACACACTTTTTCACAAATATTTTATAGTTAGTTTCATATTAAGTTCATTCAATACTCACTACAAATCCTTTTATCACAACTTCTCCATTCTATAGTTCTTTTCATTGATTGATCCTTTGGTTTGCTAAATGCACTATCACATAGAGCAGCCAAAAAGGGTTAATGGATGCTACAGTCTGACTTCCTAAATACTTAAAAGTGTCAATCCATGAGGTTTTGGCTGGGTATGAAATTCCTAGGTTACATTTTCTCAGAATTTTGTAGATATTGTTCCCCCGTCTTCTAGCACTGAGTATTTGTGTGAATATGCCTATAATGTTTTAAAGTTCACTAAACATCATTATGATTGTAACTGGGTGGTTTTATCATTGTCAATTTCTTGAAACAAATCTTTATTTCAGAATTTCTTCCATTATAAGTATTTTTCTGGTTCATTGGTTGTTCCCTTCTTCCATAATTTCTTACATTTGTTTGTCTTCTTTGTCTGTCCATCTTCTTCATAATCATTTTTCATCTTAGTTTTTTTAACCATGTCATTTTTTGTAATTTCCTAAAGCCCATTCCTTCTGCCCCTGGCTATATATTGAGGCAAATTTTTTGTTATAGTTGCTTCCATGGTGGATTTTATCTTGATATTTTTATTTTTCTCTTCCGTTTCTTTCTGAATTTTGTCAGTTTACTCTCTATCGGCCTCTTGTCTTACAGTCTTTGAACCTTTGTATTTCTTCTTTAGGTTGTAAAAATGAGATAATATTGTTTGCAATTTCACTGAGACTATCGACCAGTACTAGTCAATAACACTTTCTGTAATGATGGAAATGTTTTTTTTTTTTTAAGTATTTTATTTATTTTTAGAGAGAGGGGAAGGGAGGGAGAAAGAGAGGGAGAGAAACATCAATGTATGGTTGCCTCTCAAGCATCTCCCCACCGGAAACCTGGCCCACAACCCAGGCATGTGCCCTGACCGACCAGGAATCGAACCAGCAATGCCCTGGTTCGCAGGCCAGCATTCAATCCACTAAGCCACGCCAGCCAGAGGTAAAAGAAAGATGACTATAAATAAGATTTTTAATGAAAACTTCACAAGTCTGGGCTCTAACACAAGAATCTAGTACAACTAGATGTCAACTGTTACTAAGGCAATGTCTGGGGTTTTTGGTGACTTTCTTGGAGGGTTGAACTTCCTTAAAGAATAATAAAGGCACGAGATGATGTACAGCTAAAGGCTAAACCAAAGTCATGCATTTTAATCCTTAGCAACCAAGTTTAAGAAGACACGAAGGGCAGAAAATGGAAAGAGAAGCACTTCACCAGATCCTCATGCCTTCATAAAGCAGGGTGAACCCAATTCCCTACTTTCTCCAGCCTTGCCCCTGGGTTGCCTGGTCTTGTAATAGACAATCTGACAGTGGTATTTAAAAATAGCATTTTTATACTAAGTAGTGTATCTTACATAAAAACCTAAAAGATTCCCATCTCAGGTGGCCCCTCAATGCAATTCAGCAATCTATCTTGTAAGTTCTTACCTCTCTGCCCTGGCCCATCCCCGACAAAGGCTTTTCAACCCTTTGTCACCATCTTTCAGCCTTCCGCCAAACCTCTGCATATCCTTCTATATTAGCAGGTGAATTTGCTGCAGAGAAAATAGCTCCCCAGATTCAAACAGTCCTTTTACTTTCTGTCCCTGGTTAATTTCCTCCTCCCAGGTACCCCATCTCCCAAGGTAGAAACCTCGGGACCTTCTTGATTTCTTTCTCTCTCAAATACTCACCCCTACTCTATCTGCCACCGAATTTCATCCACTTTACCTCCTAATTAATCTCTCTTGAATCCAGCTTCCTTTCTCTGTCTCCGTTACTGTGAAGGTACTTAGGATCTTCTTTATTTCATACGTGAACCATCTGAACTATTCTCTGCCACTAATCTCTCCCTCACCCATTCTTATTCCATATTACAACCAGAATTATCTTCCTAAAATAAATTCAAACTTGAAACAGGATACCATATTTTCCCCTGTCAAACTGGCAAAAACTAAAAAGGAAAATAATACCTTGTGTTGGTCAGAGTGTAGGGAAATGGACATTCTCATGAACTTGACAGGGAAAGTTACAGTAGGCAAAATACTGAGGCACTATAACCAGATTTGTAAATGTATATACCCTTTGATCCAGCAGTTCTATTTCTAGAAATTTATTCTAAGGAATTAAATAGAAAGTGTACAAAGATATACAAGTACATTGTAAAGTTCCCATCATTCCCAGTAAAGGCCAGGACCTTTTTTACATATTACACCACTTGCCTAGAATGTCTCCCTCTCTCCCATGCCTTTCTTCATCTTGTAAAACTAGAACTCGTCCTTGAGTTTAAAGGACAAGCAACTCCATCCCGTCTCCACAGCAATTTAGACACATCTCTGCATCACAGGGCAACTTCTCATTCTCTCCCACAGTAGACTGTAACCTCTCCAAGGAAAATGGTTTTATGTGTTTTTTTATATGGCACATATCCATATCTGCACTACCTACAACAATGTATGACACACAGCAGGGGCCCAATAAACAGCATGGTAAATAATGGTGTTTTCTTCTTTACACAAAGAATTCTGTGATTTCTAAAATCTTAAAAACTTTTAAAAGGTATTTTCCCTAAAATGCTGGACTCCAATATATATTATACTAAGTTCCTGTATTACATTAGGTATTCAAGCAAAGAAATAGTCTTGTGAATTTATATAAGCAAACAGTCAGTGGGTCTTTATTTGTTTGATGTTTAGTTCCTAAAGACCTAATGTCCACACTGGGTCAGAACTGTGGTCTCTCCAACTGAGGACTTTAATGTCTAAAAATGGTACCAAGAAATATGTATAAGAAGACACAGCTATCCCCCCAGACATTAAGTTAAACACTTAGAGGTATGTTCCAAAACACCTTACTTTTCCAATACCCTGAGTCCATCACACTTGAAATCATGTTTTAGAATCACTTATGTTCCAGTGCTATGCCAGAGTTCTTCTCCATGCTATCTGTTATATAATATTTTACACAAGCACATAAGTATTACATAAGTAGTACATGCACATACAATATAAGTAGTTTGGTTATACATCTTTTTCCAATATGAACTCCTTTTATGTTTCAATAGGGTTCCTAATTCTAATAAAGGCTGGTAACAGCCTGATCACATACTTCATGATTTCACAAAGTTCAGTTCTATTCCTTTCCGTCTTTGTCTTTCTAGACTGAAGAAATCTCATCTTTCTATTGTGTCCTTATACAGAAATGACTCTTTTATTCTGTACAACTTTGCTTTTCTTAATTTTGAGTTATCTGACAGGCTCCAAGCTGAAACAACGCAGGGATGTCTATGAAATTTACTTTTATAGAAGTCAAGAAAATTTCACCCCTGACGTAAGTTAGGAAAGACAGCCTTCAAAAATACCTTTGGCAATCACTGTACCCCAAGACTTACAGGAAATCATAAGGTAGTCCTCACAGTTGCTCTTGTCATCATCTTGCTGGTCCACAGGAATCCCGTTGGCATCTATGACCGCTTCAGAGGCACAATCTGCTACCAATACTTCTTCTGAAACTACATCAGTTGTCAGAGGATCAGTGACGATTTCTGCCTCAACTACACTATCATGAACCACATGCTCAACATGTCCAACATCAGACACATGTATAGAGTCACTTGTCAAGACGTGTTCTGGTATAGACATTGAGGCTGAAGTAATATCGGAAGCTAAAACATCATCTGGGACTGTGCAATGTTCTAAAGAAACTTCCTCAGTTACATCTGAGTCCAGCACTTGCTCAGGAATGATGACCGTTTCAGAGACATCTGCTTCTTCCATGATATCTGGGCACTGAACATCTTCTATAACAACATCCTCGATGACATCTTGGATTACAACTGAGTCTGGGTCATCAGGAACAAAGTTATGCACAGTTATGTCTGAATCCACAACATCTGAAACAAAAACGGTTTCTTGCACTTCCACAACAATTTGATCACCATCCATGTGTGCAGTATCACCTCCTTAAAAAAGAAAAAATTAAAATCACAATTCCAGGTACGCATGCATGACTACCTCAGTTAACATAAATGTTTATTTAATTTCTATCAGGAAAACAGACTAGCTTCTCAGTTTCCTCAAACATTCAGTTAGATTAAAGAAATAAAGAGGGAATCTATTTCTGAATCATATCAGAAATGAAAATTCTAATATAAGAACTTTTATACTTATCCCAAATCAATCAATAGATAAAGAAACAGGAAAACCAAGCAACTGAAGTAGTCACAGGAGAAAAATATTCATGTAAGTAAAATCCTTGGTTCACTAAAATTAAACCCATATGCATAGTTACTTAAGGGATGATAATAAAAATTAATAAGTAAAGCAACTTTAGGTGGCAAATACGCCCTTTTCCTTCAGTATATGTTTTTCATTTCTCTTCCATCTTGCTCCATCTTTCCCTCCTCAACTCATACTTTTTCTTCTTTCCCTCTCTCCCATGTATTTCTTATATTTCCCTTCCATTTTTCTCCTCTCTCCCCCTTTATCCTGGTACAATATCCCATGAATATCCTCCATTTATGACCATGGAAATTTAGATATTATCCTCTGAATCTAGGATACAAAAGGACTGGGGCATAAATAAAAGAGGGCTAGAAGGCCACAGTTAAAGAGGAAATAAAAGAGGGCTAAAAGGCCACAGTTAAAGAGGGAAGACAACTAACTGGTTAAGAAGCCTCTGTGGATAGATAAGATGAATTAAAAGTACAGCTGCTCTGAAGCAATGGAAGGTGAAGCTAGTTGGAGCAGGGCCTGCCCCAACTTCACCGGGGTACTCTGCCTCCATCCAGCCTCCTTGAATCGCCCCATAACCCAACTTCACCGGGGTACTCTGCCTCCATCCAGCCTCCTTGAATCGCCCCATAACCCAATGTTCAAGGCAGTTCCTGAGAGTATATGAGCAACCTACTCTAGTCCACTCTGCAGATAAGAATGAAGGTAGAGGGTTGAATCAATTAAAGCCCAGTGAGATTAAATGACTTAACCAAGATCACACAGTTTGTATATCTTATGGTATTCAGTAAATATTACACTGAATAAATGCCACAAATGGGACTCCAAATCAGGTATCTTTGCCAAAAGACATAATGTAAGATAAAACAAATCTGGTATCTTGGCTCCTGGTCCAGAGAAAAGCAAAGTTTTATACAGATCTTACCTAAAAAGCAATTCATTCAATTACGGTTTCTGGATGTGACTCGGACCAGGGTGAGTCCAAGCAGCTGCCTACCTCAATGACTGTTTATCACTGGCCAGGCCCTCAGAGAGAGATGTGGCTTTGTTTTAACAAATACAAATGATCAACAAGGGCCAAAGAACCATTAAAAATGTAGGAAATCTTAAAGCCAATCAATATCTATTTTAATTGTATCTATAAATATTATGTTTTATATCTATAAAAAAGTATGTTTGCTTTAATTTCTATAGAACTTCTACTAAATGCATTATACTTTTGTTTTCAATATTCTCAACACTAACACCAAGCAATAGAACACTGTGATCTCCATTTTGCATAAAGATGAAAGCATTTAGTGGCAAGAAAAATAATCTAAACCAGAGAACAGGGTTTGGACACTTATTGGTTTTGTGACATTGGGCAAGTCATTTAACCTCTGAGTTTTGGTTTCCTCATCAGTAAAATGAGGACAGTAGTTTCTGCCATGCATACCTCACAAGACTGTTGTGATGATCAAATGGGGAATGTATGGGAAGTGTTCTGAAAAACTGTAATGAGAGGTTTCATTATTATTAGGACAAATGAAAGTGGAGGCCCTGGCAGATTAAGTGACTTGCTCAAAGATAAACAAATACCATAAGTGTTAACAATCAGGGCTAAAATAAAACAGCCCTTCAATCTACCACTTAGCCCATAACCCAGGCTTGCTTGTGGCAAGATTAAGCTAGCAAATACTGTACGTTTTTCCTCAAAGAGCTTCATCTATCTTTCAAGCACATTAATTATAATTTGTGTTCTAATTATGAAAGAATTATTATAATTTTTCACTTATTATTATCAAACTGAAATTATCAAACTTGAGCCAAGACTAGCCCAAATCACTAAGAAAAATATACATACCCCCTGCCACACACACTGGATTTCGAGATTTAAGAAAAGTTACAATTAAAAACCACTAACATTTCATTTCTGGATATAGTTATTCGCTACTTCTTTAATATACTGCAATATGATCATTTTAGGACCAATGGAAAACTCATTATTAATATTTATAAGGGTAGCTAGCTACTGTGATATTAAACCATCTTACATCATAAAACCTAGCATAATCACTTCACAATGTTATATATTGGAACCATGGATAATAGAAAATTGTGAATATTTTTTTTCTATTTTTAGAACTTCATGAATTTCATTTTCCTGTACGGTTTGGGAAGTGAGATAAGACTGTCTCCTTGAGTCAAAAGGCTCCTCTTGTCAACCTATGAAAGAGACAGGGTCATAAAAGCAGGATGGGGTCAGAATGCAGATGGCCTTAGATTTATACTTTACCTACTGGGTAATAGAAAACAGAGAAATGACATGATCCACATGTTACTTTGTAATGAGTACTCTGGTTGGTGGGCTATATATAAGAGACTAAGGGTGAGGAAAATAATTTAAAAGTTATTGCAGACTAGGAATAAGCTGACAGAGCCTGTCATGTGGTAGGAAGTAGATGTAAGCAAGAACATTTCAAAGAGAGAACTGGACTTATAACTAGGCAAGATGAGAATAACTGAAGATAACACTGAGGTTTTGCTACTGCTGCTGTTACTGACAAGACTATTAAGAGTTGGTTGTGAGGAAGCCAAATTTTTAAGGAGGGAAATAATGTGCTCACTGTAACATTTGTAGGCTTGACAAGGTAACAACATACCTACGAGTGAATATCAGTGTGAGAGTCTAGCAATTTCTCCACTTGATAACCAACTCCAAATCTGGTAGTTGGAAAGTGGAACAACCCAAGTAGTTATACCTGTTGCACCAAAATATGAGTTTGATTCTTGTGGTTGTAATTCAAGTCCATCTTCATCCATGGCCTTTAATTTTCATCAGTCACAGCTCCTAAATTAGGGGGAAAAGTATACAAAGTCTTACTTTTTTTATATCATTTATTTAAAATGTCACATAATTTCAAAAGCATAGCTATGTAAAATAAAATGGAACTTAATTGATTCCCAATGATATATGGGCATCTATGTGACAAGGCTAAAGGCAGATAAATCAAACAAGTTAGCTTTGCCTACCAGGGATGTCCAACCTTTTGGCGTCTCTAGGCCACCCTTGGAAGAAGAGTTGTCTCGGGCCACACATTCAGTACACAAACGCTAATGAAAACAGATGAGCAAAAAAAAAAAAGACACCCCTGGTAGACTTGTTGTTTAACTGAGATAGTGCTTGCATATATCAAGTGCACACATCTTGATGAATTCTGACACCTGCATAAACCTGTGTAACTACACTACCTAGATCAAGATACAGAACATTTCTGGCACCCCAGCACTCATCTCCTCTCAGTGCATACACCCCGCACTCCCGCAAAGGTAACTGGTTTCATTAAATTTCAACTTAAACACACTCAGTACTGGGGGTAAATTTCTGCACAACTTTCATATTACCTCTCTAAATTTAATGTAGTCTGCTTTCAACCGATATATTAAACATCAGTAAAAACTAAGTGCACAATTATAGTGAACACCCTTTGGGGTTTCTCTCTAACTTATAATGACATCTCTTAACTAACTCTCCAATCTAGAGAAGTAAATTCCCACAGTGTATTTATACTCTTCTGGCCATGCACTTGATTGGCTCTAGTTATAAAATAGAAAAAATAAGTTCATCTTTAAGCACAATAAAGTCAAAGTCCTATGCCTGAGAACTGAAACCATGAGCAAGGGTCACTAAGTCTCTCTCCTCTCTGGTGGCTGAAATATAGAAGCTGAGGAAGGCCATTTTCCAACTTCAGCTTAGACTAGTGAGATAAAGTTTACAAATAAAAAATAAAAAAAGTCTAGTGAGTGCCCTGATAGAGTAGAGGGAGCAGGGGAGGGAGGCTTACCAGTAGGCTTTTAGCTCCTGGTTCTAGACCTTTCTGAGGTCCAGCTACAGAACCTTATCTGCCTTCAATCTTTGTACGACAGCCCGATGACTTTAACGCTCCCTTTTCTACTTAAGCCAAAAACTTACAACAAAAAGAACTTAGCCCATAAAACAATATACTACACTTAATACTAATGACTGTTTGAAAAGAGTAGACATCAAGGATTGTGGTTTACTCATGTTGTAAGTATTGCATAAACTTCCTCCCTCATCGGTTTCCTTATCTCTACTTTTTCACTTTTTAATCCAACCTAAATGGTACTATTAGATACATGTTTCCTTTACCCTTTATCATTTTTGTTGATGGCATAAGCACTACATGCTTCTCATTAATCTTTCAAATAACAGCTGTTTTTCTAATGTATCAGGTAGGTGATGTCATTTCTGTTTAAAAATGTTTAATGGCTCCCTGCTGCTGCCAAATAAAGTTCAAATTCCTGCCATCTTCTAAGTTCAGGCTCCAAACTATCTTTCCATCATCTCTGCCACCACATGCACACATTTCAACCGAACAAAAATGCCCGATGTCCCCATAAGACCCCAAATCTGTATCTGGCTCAGGGTTGCTTCTACCTAGAACGCCTTTCCCTTATCATCTTGCTTGAACCTTTCCCCAAAATCCTCTTCCCCACCAAAAGAAAAAAGCTGAAAACCTCTCTCTCCCTCTGAATTTCCACAGCAATTTATCCTTTTTCCTTTTTTTATGATTGTACTTGTTCACTATAAACCATGGTTATTTATACACGCTTATTTTCAGATGCTAAACATATGTGTTTGTCTGTATATATCTATTCCTTAAAGAAATACCCACAAGAAACTCAATTAACATTAATAAATGGATTTTCAACATGTCAAATAAGACATATTATATTCATTTTCAAGAGCATGTTTCATGTTATTTATTCGAACCACTCCAAATTAAAAGGACCAATGAAGAAAAAAAAGTTTAACTATGAAAAATGGAAAGGGTATGTGATGAGTAACTTGTCACTGCTCTCTCCCCACCAAAATCACCTCTGGCCATAATTATTTTTTCACTTAAAAAAATGCAATTACAAAATGATAGACATGAATTAAGCTTCTAAGTACAATGACATACTACTAACAAGAAGTTGAGCCAATTAAGAAGGCAATAAATGTGATTCATTAAGGTATTAAAGGCCCCTCTCCCCAATTTCCCTACATAAACTCAAGCCCATTAGGTCTGAGAATTCTCAACCTGCACAACAGTTCCTTTTGTTGGCATTCGTCCCCCCTTAGCCTTTCTATTGGGGTCTGACAGATAATCAGTATCGTCAATTTTGAAATTCTCTCCTTCCTCAGTTTCTTTAAACTAAATTCTAGTTCTCTTCCCACCTTCCCAACTGCTGTTTACCCTGAGACTCCCCACACCCATTACTGCAGCTTTGTCCAGGGTGGTGCACTCAGCCCTTTTCTTTTCTGCTTTCTCTTTATTCCATGGTTTCAACTACCATTTACACAAAGATGATTCCCCAAATCCACATACTCAGGCTAGCACCTAACACTCCCACCAGACGGCTGAATATTTTCATCAGGATAAAGTCCTGCTTCCTCTGGCAAGACCACTATGGCCTCTTCCTTCTTCTCTGCTTACATTCACTCAGTCAGGTTCCTTGTCAATTCCTTGTCCACAACTTCTCAGGAATGTATCCCTTTCTTTTTATTCCCACCACTTACTCTCAGCTTTATATTTCCTGATGGGGGGGCGGTGGGGATAACCTCTCACTTGGCTTTTTACTCCTTTCTGCCACTGCCACAACAAATGACTGGGAACCTTACTATAAGGGCTGGTGCCACTCACTGAGACAGACCAAACCTCCAAAACACTGCTTTGATCACAGCACTCCCCCAATTAGAAAGCTTCAGCAGTTCCCCAATATTTGGTGTGCCCTAAAAAATTCACCCAAGCTCCATAACAGACTTATTTGCTATTATTACCATCATTGCACATCGTATCTATTTCCTCACAGATACTATGACCCAAATGGAGGGTGTTTCCTCATCTTATTTAGACTTAGGTGATCAGTAATTGTTCAACAGTTTTGACTGGTTAATTTTCCTTCTATTCTGTCACTATAAAAATTCAGTCAGAAAAAAACACGTTTTGTACTTCCAAACAGAGACGAATATACTTCAACTGTGTAACCCCTGTGGGGTTAGAAGTAATTCCTCTGACAATCAGAATGAAACCAATGTTCTCATGATTTATCAATACATGTTCATTACATAACATTCCACTGTATGTCATAACAACATCTCTTTGGATTACATTTTTTTAATTTTGTAGTTAACTTTTTTAAGACACTTTAGTAGCTTTTGTAGAGATTGTGAACAAATCTTTTTCGTATGTTTCCTCTCAAGAAGTATTCTGACTTTAGTTGCAGGTGTAACGAAGTGGAGTGTTTGAAGCACTTGATGTGATCAAACGATGAAGACAGTGTTTTGACATAACATGAAGTGGAGATTAATTTAGACTACATTGTACCTGAAATAAACTAAATAAAACTGTCAGGGGAAAACTTTTTAAAAGAGTAATTTCTGGCAAATGCAGTACATGATGAAGAAAGGTCGGTATTATCTTATTGAACTCTTTAATGAGCAATCTGTCTCCTTCTATTAGAAAATCTTTCTGATAATGCGTTAGAATTATGGGATTTTTTTTTAGATTAAAACATTCTCGCTTTCATGTTACTTTATTCAAGCTAATAAGTATTTTCCCTAGTTTTCTTCTAGTAACTAGTTGTAAAAATCATGTATTGCAGCATTTATGGTTTTTAAATTTTTTAATATTCTTCAACTATGAAACTTCTTTAAATTACTGCCTTGCCAGATCACAAACACAGTAATGTGACTGATAGTGATCCTATTCTTTCCTTCACCTACATAAACAACACATGCTTCCTATTATTGTTTTTCCTAAATACATTACTTTGGATCTGTATGGTTTGGTAAACTCTGTGCTGACATTAACAATGTTCTCTGTACATCTTGAACACTGGCAAGAATATAATCTCAAGCTTTTCAACAGCTATAAAATTTTTAAACTGAAATCTGCAGAGCCCCAGCCAAGTACCTCAGTTGGTTAGGGCGTTGTCCCCATACATCAAGGGCACATACAAGCAAGTAAGTAAAACAACAAGTCAATCGTTTTCTCTCTCAAATCAATAAAAAAAAAAGAAATTTTAAAAAGAATATTGCAAAATTATGGATTATTTATACATGGATCTTTTGCTAATATAGCTAGCAGTATGTTTTATACCTATAACAATCACTCCTTTAATCATTTAGAAGAAATAACAGGCTGGAAAATGAAGGGGGCTGGTCTGTAGTACACATGCTTCTTACATGACCAACAATGGGCATGCTCCAATGAATACTGGAATATTAGAGCACGGTTAGCTCCATTGAGCTAATGGCAGCATCAATCCCATGATCATTCTCTGGAGCAAAGTCAGGGAGACAGCTAATCTATACCTAAATAAATAAAATCCGAACCTGGCTTATTTCAGGCATCTGGTGAAATAGTTATATGCTACTAGGTAATAACCTAAAAGGAGGTGGGGAGGGACATAAATATACACAATCTGAAATGAGAAAGAAAAAATGGATACAGAAAAAATTAAAATCTTATAAGAAAATAGTCTATAATTCTATGCTAGCACATTGAGGGGAAATGTAAGTTACCAGCATTAGCTCAACAAGAGATTGAAAACCCAATAACGATACTGGGGGTGGGGAGAGGAGAAAGTTACTCGTTACCCATTCAAAAAAAAGCTCCAGATTTTTCCCAAAGCTATCTGAACTATGCCATAGACAGAGGAGGGAAGTCTTCTCAATTCCTTTTACAAAACTAATTTACCATTTTTTAAAAACCTAACAAAAGTCATGTAACCAAACTACAAACCTGATTATGAATCCCAAATTAAGAATTGGCCAATGTAATCCACCATGTAAAATACACACACACACACACACACACACCCCTTGACAAAATATGGTTATTCTAGAACCCAAAGATGAAGCTAAATAATGGCCAAATTAACAGGTCAAAAAAAGTAAAATTCTCATTTTTCTCAATAGCTGATGAAAAGTTGAAATTCAACATCTATTTTATTTAAACTAGTCAAATTGAAACAGATATTTTCTTAACAGTTAAAAACATACAACAGTAATGAAATACTAAGATATTCTATAAAAATGATGATCCTTGAAAACATTATGCTAAGTGAAAAGAGCCAAAGACAACAAATTATAAGATTTCATTTATATGAAATGTCAAGAATAGACATATACATAAAGACAGAGTACATTATTGGTTGCTGGAGGGGGTTAAGGGAAATATGATGATGGGGGGTAATTGCTAATGAGTAGGGGGTTTCTTTTGGGGGTGATAAAATGTTGTAATTAATGGTGATGGTTACACAATGCTGAATCTACTAAAAACCACTGAACTGTACATTTTTAAAGGGTGAATTTTATAAGACTTTTATCCCAATAAAGCTGTTAAAAATACACAGGTATATACAAATCTTAAACTGGTTCATGTTATAAATGTTTTTATATAGGAATATGATGTCAGTATATATAAAACAACCTGTATTAAAACTAAGGTAAATCACTAAAAGTATTCCTTCTAAAGTAAAAATTAAAACAAGCATGCCTATTAACACTATTATTTAAGACTATACAGAAACTGATAGTAAATGCAATTAGGTGAGATAATGAAATGCAAGATATAATTATTATTTGAAAAATTATACTTATGTATAATCTATGAAATCCAAGAGACTCACCTGAAAAATACAGTATGAATTTATAGTGTGTTAGTACAAAATCAACATAGTTGAAAACAAAGCTTTCTTATATAACACTTAAGAATGAAAAATCCCATTGATAAGGATAATTTTAAAAACTACTGAGATTTTTTAAAAAGGCAAATACTTGTACAGATAAATCAATCTTACTTTTGAATATGTTGTATCAGTAGTAACAATTCTCTCTTAATTAACCTCTACAGTGAATCAAAATGCCAATACGTTTTTGTTGTAAATCAACTGACCTTATACATGTAGGTCTGCTTTCAGACTCTATTCCATTCCATAGATCAATCTGACTTTGCATTCACTGTTTTAATCACTATAACTTTATAATAAGCTTTGATATATGGTGGTATAAGTCTCCCAACTTATTTTTCCTAGATAGTGTTTGCTATTCCTGGCCATCTGCATTTCCATATAAATTTGAGAACTCGTCTGTCCAAAAAGTCCTTTTTTAAAAATTCGTATTGAATTTGTTGGAGTGACATTGGTTAATAAAATCCTGTTGGGGTTTTGATTGGGATTGGACTGAATTTCTACAAATCAAAACTGACATCTTTGTAATATTATAATACTTTCAATCAATGAACATATCTCTCCCCATAAATCTAGTTCACTTCTCTTAGTTACGTTTTTATTAAAGGTCTTAATATATTTGTTGAATTTAGTTCAAGATATTGAACGATCTCTGACCTTATTATAAATTGTAATGGCTTTTAAACTTGATTTTTAGTCCTCTTGCGCTCTCATGTTAATGGCAGGCAGCGGTTGCTGAGTGGGACGCAAATAACTGCTGCCGCACCACACGGGGCAGTTTTCCTGCGTCTCCCCCCTTTCCGCCTCGACAGCATGTCCGTGGTGCTACCCAATCGCTCACAGACTGGCTGGCTCTGGAGGGAGGAGGGGTCAACCAGTTGGGCAAGTATTGCAGCAGACTAAGCCACAAACCTTGGGGGGCACCATCAATCCGTACCCTCACACCAATCACACGTTTGGTACAAAAGAGCCCCTTTATCAGAAGAATAGCTCTGTTGCAGCCAGATTTCAGCACATGGGGGAATTTGATAAAACTAGAATGAGGACAGTAGAAGGGGTTCTGATTGTACAAGAGCACTGGCTACCCCGTGTGTTAACTGCTATAGCTTGGGAAAATTTTCTTCAAACTACCTGGTGAACTAACCCAAGAGATGAAGTTAAAGGACTAAAACGCTTAATGATAGAGATACTAGGTCATCAAGATGGAGTCCTGTAAAACTGCATCATTGATGACTGTACTGGTAACTGGTAGAGAACAAATTTTGAACCTCCTGGGTATCCATATACTCCTGCACATATTACAAAACTGAAGGAACATAAGAAGTTGTTTTTGGTTCAACTTCAAAAGAAAGCCTTGTTTTCAATCCCTAAAAATTACAGCTGGTAGCTGCAACATTATTTGAATTGTATGACATGAACCAGGATATGGACCCATCATTCCTAGCCTCCCTCAGCTTTTGAGCAGGTTCAATTTTATATACAACTGAATTCCTGCACAGTGGAGAAGTAAAAGAAGCTGTCTTTACAGCTTCTATGTAGAACACAGCTCTACATAGTATAGAATAAACGTGGTAGAAAAGGGTTTTTGTGTTTTATCTCTTTCCCAACCCCTAAATTGACAGCTGCTTTCTACTGTTTGACTAGTAAAGCTGATATGAAGAACTAAACAGTGGTGTAAACAAATGCATAATGTTTAAATTGCTTTTGCTTTTACTCATACATGTTATAACGCAATAAAATGAGAAAAAATGTCATAGAAGTAACAGAAAAATATCCTATAAATTTTAAAACAAAGTTCTAAATAATTCAGCGGGTAACAGAAAAATTATGAAAAAAATCACAATATATTTAGTGCTAGATAAAAATCAATTCATATCAAAATCACCACACCCAGCCCTGGCTGATGTGGCTCAGTGGATTGAATGCCAGCCTGAGAACCAAAGGGTCACTGGTTCAATTCCCAGTCAGGGCACATGCCTGGGTTGCCGGCCATGTCCCTGGTGGGGGTTCTCATGAGAGGCAACCACACATTGATGTTTCTCTCCCTCTCAGAAATTTCTTTCTCCCTCTTCCTTTCTCTAAAAATAAGTAAATTGTATCTTTAAAATTAAAAAAACAATAGAATAATAGAACAATGCACATACTCACTTAAGTGATGACAAAATGAAGAGTCTTGATCAAGTTTGTTCATCTCTAGGCAATAACTATATCATGACTGCTGCCTGAACAATACTGATTATAAGACACCATCAATTCAAGATCTATTTTTATTTCAGAGATGTTAAAATGTAAGGGGGGAAGTGCATCTCAGAATCTATGAAACACAGTTAATATGAAAGTTCAGCAAGATTAATGTCAATACATTTAAGTCCACAATGTTCCCTATACATCAGCAATAACTAAATAGAAATAACTAAAGGAATATCCTATTCACGACAACAAAAATTACACAGTATCTTGCAAAAATTTAATGAAAGTTGTGCAAGAGCTTTTCTAAAAAGTAGTAGAGTATGCTCAGATTCAAATCCCAGCTCCACTATTTAGCATATATCCATCTGTATCTATATATTTATTCTATACATTTGATGCAAATAAGAAAAATCCAACAGTTTTGCATAAAAATTGACAAACTGACCCAAAAATAAACAAAGGAAGTTTTTAAAACCTGACAAAAAAACACATATTAAGATTAATTATAAGATGATCAATATTAAGTCAGAATGGTATAGTATGTACACTCAACCAATGAAACTAGAAAAGAGAAACTAGAAACAGATATGTGTATGTGAGAATATGATAAACCTCAGGAGTTGCATTATAAATCAGAGGGGAGAAAAGCTGAACTACTTGGCAAATCCACATTAAAAAGATAAAATTAGATCCCTACATCACACAACAGAGACAAAAAGTTCCAGATGAATTAATGACCTAAATATGAAATAAGCACAATATTGTTATAACCTTGGGGTAAGGAAAAAAACATAAGCCATAAATAAAAAAAAAAAACGGAGAAAACTGACTACCTTCACACTGAGAAGTCCTACATACACACACAAAATTCCAGAAACAAAGCTAAAAAAATAAGCCACAGACTAGGAAATGGTATTTTCAGTGTGTATAATTATAAATCATTAGTATTCCGAATATAAAAATATCCATAAGCCAATTGAGAAAAAGGCAACAATCCAACAGAAAAATGAACCAAGGGGAAAAGCTCACCCTTACAAGTAATCTAAGAAACACAAAATGAAATCAGCCACAAGATATCATTTATATCCAACAGATTGGAATATATGAAGCACGAATGTAAAATATAAAACAATGCTACTCTTTTTTCCCTAATTTTTTGAAAAGTAGGTTTTTTTAAGTAAGTTATTTATGTTTATATACAGTGGGCTTATTATTTTTATTAATTTACAAATATTTTTAAATGTCTCGGATTTAATTTCTAATGTAAATATCTATAGGTAGAACCCACATAAACAAAAACTCTTTGGGGATCTCAGTCTTAAGACTGTGAAGGGGTCCTGAGACCAAGAAGTTTGAAAACTTGGTACATACATATTGAGATACCGGTTACTTCTGGCAAAGACAAGACAAAAAATGGAATGAGGGGCATTTTTCACATGGATTTATGAGATTTTCTTTCTTTAAACAAACAAAAATGTTTGAAGCAAATACATAATAAAATACTAAGATCTGTTAAATCTGGGTAATACTCGCTTCTCTGAAATATTTGTAATTTGATACTTGTAATTCTGAAATATTTCATAACTTAAAGTAGACCTCCCTTTAAATAAATATAGTTACAAGATACTTGGATTTTATAAAACATTGTTTAGAAAAATAATTTCACAGAAGTAAGAATACACTGGCTATATTAACCCCAAACAGATAAGCAAGCAGTAAAAGTCAGGTAGGGGTTACTCAACTCATGTAGTATACCCTTGGTCAACTGACTAGACGCTTGAATAGTTGAAAACTATTCAAATACATAAAATTCTGCACCCAATAATTGAAATAATTGTTTTCAGAGATAATGACCACATGCCAGGCACTGCTTAGAGACAAGAATAAAACTGTTTCTACATTCAGTGTTTAGAAAAGATGGCAAAAATATAAACAGTTAAAATATAATAGACTAAATGCTAAGTTAAAGCTGTCCACATTGCTATATAAGTCAGAGAAGAAAGAATAAGCCTGGGAAACATAATGATGCCATTAAGAGAAAGAAAGCTAGAAGCAGCTGTCGTTTTAGGGACTCTGGGTTAAAGAAAATTTTTTTCCAATAAATAGTTTTGGGCATCTACTTACTATGTGTCAGACAAATTTGCTTTCAGCCACGTTGAGACAATCGGACACCTGGGTGAAGCTGGTCAGTAGGCAGCTGAAAATGCTAGAGGAGAAACTAAAAGAGAGGACGGGCATGGTATGAAACACAGAAACCAAGGGAGAAGATTTGAGAAAAGAGGATGGAGGACTGGCCCTGAGGGAAATCTCATGAAAGAAGACAGAGAAGGCACAGAGTTTCTGAAACACAGAATATTTTTATATGATAATCCCGGTGATATGCTGTGGAACAGTTAGTCAATTTAGGAATAAGTAGGATGAAAAGAAATAAAAGTACTGGAGAAAGAAAAAAGACAGGTGAGGTTTTCCACACGATGTGCAAACCTAAGAATGTTGATAAGGGGAGGGACAGGCACCAGCGGAGACAGAGGGCAATGATGCAATCGGCAGATTCACTGACTGAGCTCCGTCCTTTGGGACGGGTGGGGTACACAAGCAGAGCAGCTGGGCCTGAAGAAGGCCAATTCTTCCTGCAGCGAAAAACAGGAGGGAGGAAAGCCGAGGTAGAGGCAGAGAAGAGCATGACGTGGAAGGAAGAAAACGCAAATGCTTAGATCAGATGATCATCTATGCTTCTGACTTAAGTAAAAGATTAGGTAGGTAATCTCTGCTAAAGCTCAGGGTTTCAAGGACAGGTTGAGGAGTTTAAGAGTAAAAAGTCTGGAATCTCCAGTGCACACAAACACAGATAATAAAACCAAGGCCATCAGTGACAATACAAATAGAGACAGGGTTGGAAAGAAAGCATTTTACAAAAAGCAATGTGGAAAAAAATTTTTTGATGTATTGTGAGCATGTTTTTTAAAAAGGAAACTTGCAGCTATCCGAAACATCCGTATAACTTAAAAACTAACACCTCATTTACCCAAGATGATAGGGAAATAAGATTTTCTTTCCTCCAGTCAGTTTTCCAGATCAAGGCCCACCCTTTCACGCAAAGAACATTTTATACGTAACTGTTTGGGGTAGAAATCCTTCTAAACTATGCACTTCCCTGTCTTCTTTGTTATATAACTCGAGTTTAACAATCTTTATCTTGAACATCCACTCTTGCTGTACTAAAACATCTACTAATGCTACACTGTGTGTGAGATACAATTCTCTTTTCTTTGAGCTTTCCTATGTCTTTCCCAGCTGTCAAGATAGAAAGCAACTGGTTCTTCTAAGTGTACGTTTATTCATACCACCTCGACAACCCAATCTGCCTTAGCAATGTGGTTGCAGTGGGCCTCCTAACAATGCACTGTTTCTTAAACGTCTCTTAACCGTGGCCCTTTATGACAGCCATGAGAATCTCCAGTTCCCTCCTGTCCTCTCCTGGAGCATAAATGCTCTGACCTGTCACAGACTAGGAATGGACTGTGAATACTTATGTTTTAGATCATAAAACGATAGGACGCACATTCCCCACATGCAGATCTATAACAGTGAGAGATTAATCAGAACATGAGGAGGCTTTGCTTAGCCAACACCCTTAGTTATTCTCTCAAACAAAAAGTTGGTTACTCTCAACAGGGGGAAGAACAGAGGTTGCAAAGGACCATGTGAAGGCTGCTGCCTTTTTAGTAACCGGCTCTTCTAACCTACTTCTCAAATGTGACTTCCTAAAAAATTACCAGGAAGAAAACTTACAGGTTCATCCCTCATTTTTGTAAAGTAATCCACGGCACTAGTCCTCTATTTTTCACCTGGTGAATGAAAAGTTAGAAACCCCTCCCTATTTGTTTACTAGAGAAATTATAATAATTGAGCAAAAGGTTATTTGGAATAAGTTAGGATAGAGAAAAGGAGCAGCTATCTACCTAGTATATATGGATCATTGAAAGAGTAGCAAAATTGACTTAACTTCTGAACATTCTTCATCATCATTCCAATAGTGAAAACACTAATCAGCTTACTACTCTCATTATTTCTCAACTTTGAAACTTTTCCCAGGCTAATGGAACTACTAAGCAAATATGAAGTCCAGCTCAGATGGGTCCTGACCTTGCTAATTGAGGGCTCCCCGGGCTCCCCCATCGAGTATAAGCCTTTCAACCTGGCAAACAAGCTCTTCCACCATCCACCTTTTCTGGCCAGAATTCCCACCTCTCCCTTACCTACACCACCTACTCCGGCCAAACTGTAAATGCTTACTGTTTTCCAAAGAACGTTCAACCTTGAAATGCCCTTTCCCCACCTCCACCACTGCCCAACAAAGTCCTACCCATCCTTCAGACCTCAATATGCCAGGAACACTCCCCTGATGCTCCAAAAGGAAAACCTGCCTTCCTCTGGAACCTCAGTAATTTGTTGTACCTCTCTCGCAGCACTTCACCTCGTCTCATCTACCACTAAACAACGAACTTCTTGCAGCCACACTGCATTACAAGAACCGTTTTAATCGTTCTTAGCACCCAGAACAATGCACTGCTAACACTGGGCTGCGAGTTTACAGTTGTTGTATAGTATGCAATCAAAAGTACTTTAAGGGATGGAATTAAACCTTCGAATTTTTCAAATCGAATAAAGAATCCTAAATACCATGAGAAAAAATACTGCACCACATTATTTATCCTTCAATTAGAAAATTAAAAACTTTCTGCCCGTTCCTTACTCCCCCCCCAGAAAGTAAATACTACCAAGAGATCACTAATAGCTTAAATGCACCTTTTCAAGAAAGTTGTTTCCAAATAAATGGGCTCAAACGACTCCTTCAAAATGTTATTCCTCCGTTTCTGTGCTCTGCAATTTGCATTTTTTCCCTATTGGATAAAAGGGTGCTGAGAACTTCTTTCCTATCAAATTGTGTTTCTACTGCTTTATTTAGACACTGGAGAAGGCAATGATTGGTGGAAAACAACCGCATCGAGGGCACCCTAACAGCCACGTATGACTTTGCCTGACTAATAACATGTCGTGGGGTGCCCCTTGCCGCGATGAGCCCAGATGTTTGGGCTGCCGACCGCCCCGACCGCCCTCGGGTGGCTAAAAGAGCGAGATAAAGGCGCGGGGCTGGGGGGCGCTAAGGGACGAGATGGCCAAGCGCCCGATAGGCGATGATGGCTGCCTGCCGCAGCTCAGTTAAAATGCAGCGGAAGCAACAGCCCATCCCAGGGCTGAGCGAAGCAGAGCAGGAAGGTGGCGCTGCCGCCGAGAGCCTGGAGCCCATCATGGCGGCAAGGGCAATGGCCGCCGTGGGGAGCGAGCACGCCCCCTCCGCGCGTACACGCTGCCGTGGCGAGCCTCCGGGGCCCGTCACCGGAGCCGCCGCCGCCGCCGCCGCCGCCACCACCACCGCCGCAGCCCGCTCTCCGACCCCCCCTCACGGGCTGTAGCGGAATTTTCTCTTCCGACACCGCCTTCAAGATGGCGGCTCCCCCTCCCGGCAACCCCTTCAATCGTC